>JAYJMB010048624.1:0-29946 GCA_036873735.1 Pouteria campechiana
AATAGGAGGGTAAACATTAGGTGAGATGTACTATGAAGAAAATTGAATAATGCCATGATAGTGGTTTCATTTGGTAACTTCATAGGTTATGTTATATCTTGTGATTATATTAATTATATTTTAATTGATTCCTACTTATTGAGCCACTCGGACTTACTTATTTATTATGTTTTTAGCTGATAGGTTAGAAGCTAGAGCCCCACAAGGGGTTGGAGCTCAAGAAAGGGATAAATCATGACTGTTAATAGTTTTCCCCTTTTTGTTATATTTTGGACATGTGTATAATTATAAAGTGTAAACTGTGAAAGAATTGATGATGTAAATAATGTAACCCATACATAACTCCTAAACTCTTGCACGTCATCTCATAAATAGGGTTAAAGTAAATTTCTACATGATTGTGATGTAAACAGGCTAAGATTCTAGGCGTACGTGGATTGTTATGGATCGATGTACAGGTTAAAGTGGGCAAATTCAAGGGAGACTCTAGCCATGGTTTCTCCTATTACTGCCAAAGTAATGCCTTGGAAGATGGGACATTACAGGCTCCCCTTGAATAGATACTACTTTTTGCTCTATACTTTTCTAATTCCAGTCAAGTTTCATTATATTTCTCCACTTTTTTGTCAAAATCAAAAGGTAAAGCATAAGATAGATGCAACATAATTCCCAAGAAATAACATCCAAGCAATATGGAAGAACTATAAACTATCTAAAAATGTATACTTCATTTATGTGCAAGATGAATGTACAATGTACAAAATCAAAAAAATGTATTTAGCAGATTAGACATTATCCTTAGGTTATAGATTGCTATCCTTCTAGCTGACAACCCTTAGTCAAAGTTGAAATTTAGGATTTGCCAAATCTGGATAAGGGAGAGGCTTACTTGGAGCAGTGGCTAGAGCAGTGGCTGTCATCCTCCTATTATAAAGAGTGTGACCTATGGGAATAGGATCAATATGGTTGTAGTTCAAACAATTTTGAAGGTTTAGAAACGGATGTCTTAGAGAGAGGAAGCTTGGATTTAGAGGCTACAAGTTTGAATCTTGAGCAAGGAGGAGGATTGGGTAAAGCAAGTGAAGTAGGTGTTGAATCAAAATAGGAAGTGCTAGATGAAGAAGGTGTAGGCTTAGAAGAAGAGGTGCTGGAGGAAGAAATTGTTAAGATGGATGGTGAAATCTCAGATTTTGTGGAAACAACTCTTTCAGGTTTAATTACCCTTAGCCTTTCAAAATAACCTAGATTATCAAATTCTGGAAAGGGTGAAGGCAAGTGGGAAAAATATGCATCAATCTGGATGAACCTGCACTATTGGAGATAGAGTAGATTAGGGTCAAATGCTTCAAGAATAATGTGAGGTCATACCCTTGTAGTTAACGTAAAAGATATAGGATCATTTGTTTGAGGAGGAGATTTATCACATGATGTACCAGATAAATTCAAGTACTTAGAATTGCTTAATAAGTTCACATTAAAAAGAATGGGAATATCCATAGCATTAGATGGTATAGTCATTAGAAAAGCAAAAAGGCTAGGACAACAAAAAAAGTGAGGTAAGAAGAGGAAGAAGAAAAAGAAGAAGAAGGGTTTGAATCAGTCAGGGAAGAAAGGGAGAAAGCCCTTTCAATAGCTGTAGAAGGAGTCAACTCACACATACAAACTAATGAAATGAGTAGAGAAGCTATCACAGAAAAATTTGTGACTGAAATGATAGATGAGTTGATACAAGATTGTTTCTTTGATGAAGAAAGAATAGGAATGGAAAATGAAGATTCTGCATCTTGTGTTAGAATAGTAAGAAGGGCAAGAGATGAAGAAGAAAGATTAGTGAAGCATATACATTAAACCTCAGCAATAATAGAAGCAGAGGTAGTAGTTGCACCATCTCCACCTCATAGTCCAAATTCATTCAGACCAACTCATTCATCTCCTCTAACTCATCCCACTCCACAAGACCTAGAGAGAAGACTCATAAATATTGAAAGATTCTTTTCAGCTCTCAATGCAAGGATGGATTCAATGGATCGAAAAATAGACACTCTAATCTCCTCAGCTAATACCATTAGAAGTCAAACATAATCCTCTCCATAATTTTCTCTAGTCCATAAAGCCAGACTTGTTTCACCAATCAAGTCTACCCATTCATCAATTACACTTTCACTCTCTAACTCCCATCACTCTCCTTCTATTCACATAACTCATAAGTCTTCAACCTCCACATTTTCCTCACTTTCATCTCCATCTGAGTCAATTGAAGCACTCTCTAATTTAGAAATACCTCTTGCTCAAATTCTTAGATCTATAAAACTCACTTATAAGAAAAACACTCATCCTTCATCAGGCGTCTCCTATAGTGCTACTCAGCCTCATCCTTATCCTCATCCTTCCATTACTAGAACTAGGAAATGCACGCCTGTGTCTTCCATTCCTCCATACAAAGATGCTGTCACAGCAAACACACCTCTATATTCCATTCAAACAGAAAAATCCTATCTCCTAATATAAAAGATCCACGAGAATTTGCACCCCATGATATCTCTATTTCACCACCAATAAAACTTCGCAAGAAGATAAGGTCAACAGAAGAAGAAATTGAGCACAAACAAAGAATAAATGAATTTGTTTACTCTGAATTGAAGGCTCAAAAGGCAAGTTTCCGTTATTTGGATCTTCCATTCTCACACTTTGATGACCTTGAATTAATAGAACTCGACATTGACAATATCAAAAGGTTTGTTGCTAAAGACTTAAGGCCAAAACTTCCAAACATAGATGAATTTATTCATAACTTCATACTAAATTTCTAGGAACCATCATCATCATCATCCACTCAAACAAATAATCCTATATTTTTTTAAGTTAACTTCGAGGGTATCACCTTGTGCTATTCTTAAAGCATCTGACCCCAATCTATTCTATCTTCCATACGATGTATATTGACAGCACAGGTTCATGTAGATTAATGCATATTTTGTTAATTTACCTTCACCCTTTCTTGAATTTGAAAATTTGGACTATTTTGAAAGGTTAAGGGTACTTGAACCTTAAAGAGTTATTTCCACAAAATCTGGGATTTTACCATCCATCCTGACAATTTCTTCCTCCACGACCTCTTCTTCTAAGTCAACACCTCCTTTCCTTGCTTTACCCAATCCTCCTCCTTCCTCAAGATTTAAAATTTCAATCAATAAATCCAAGAAATCCATTTCTAAACCTTCAAAAGTTGATGATTCCTCAGAGAATTACAGATATATTAATCCTAATACCGTAGGTCAAACTTGATAGAAAAGAAGGATGGTAACTAATGCTAAAGCCACCACTCAAGAAAGCCTCTTCCTTATCCATATTTAGCAGATCCTAAATTTCAACTTTGACTTTAGGTTGTCAACTTATGGGAAAGCACTGTACAACCTAAGGATAATGCTTAATCTATTGAATACATTGTATTTTGATTCTGTTTATATCATACACATTACTTTGAACATCAAGGAAGTATACAATTCCTAATTCTTCAATTTATTGCTTAAATTATATTATAGCTCTCTACAGACAAAGTCAATTCGTCTGCTGTGAAGAAGCCTTGTCAACGCCAATAAGAGTCGTTTGTTACTTACAACAAACAAAATGACAAATAAAGCTACTTTATCTGATGAAAGAAAACTTCATTTGGTGAGAAAACTTCATCTAATGAACAATAAAGATAAGAATTTTGTCTGCACCTCCACATATTGTCTGTCACTTACAACAAACAAACTAGAAGACAAAGCAAAATGCTCCCATGATCTTAAAAAAATTTACAAAGACAAAGTTGTCTATCATATGAATCTTCTCAGATCTAATTTGTCCGTTACTTATGATGGTTCAAATTATAATACCTCGCAAGTGCACGAGTGTATAGTAGTACAATGTGCATGACCAAGGGTCGATGCCACAAAGAACAAAAAATTGATTTAATTAAATTGAGTTACTAACTAAAACTAACTTTGAAAAGATGTTTGAACTAAGAAGAAGAATAAACTAAGAAGATAATCAGAAATCTAGAGCTATAGAATGATATAGGATAGATTGCAAGTGGCAATGGTCTAGGGTTTAGATTTCACCACTTAATGACTCCTCTTGCTATTTGGATATTGGATTCAATGCTTGCATAGGTTTGTTCTTTCTATCATAAGATTATTACCATTTTGTGTGCAAGTTTAAATCAAGTGCTTTCACTTATTTCAATTAACTATTATGTGTAAAATAATTGAGGTGAAAACCCATTATGATCAAGAACTATGAACCAAGTAGAATGGTTATGCGTTAGGTGTGCACCTTAACCATGCATAGACAATCAATAAGATTTATGAAACTGGTGATCAAGCAATCACACAAATCAAAAGATTGAAATAAAATAGATAAATAAAAATACAGACTTGCATTAAATGACCAATAATCCAAATAACAAGGTTCACAAAAAAGGGCTACATCTTCACCCAAGAAAGAAGGAATTAGTTAATGAAGAAAATAAAAGAAACTCCCATCATGATGATCATCATATTGAAATTAGCCTTCTTGAATCGCCTTCACTCTCCTTGAATCCTTCTTCATTGCTCCACAAAATCTCCTAAGAATAGCCTCGAAGAAACCCTAAAAACTCCTCTCCAAAAGCTCCCTAAGAATTCTCAAAAGGATCCTTAGATATTGCTAAAAGCAGGGCTAAAAAATGTAGCAATTCCGCAACATTAAAAATATAAAATTAGAAGTTTGATCAGCCACTAGCGCCAATAGTGCCACCACATTGTCCAGTTTTGCTCCTTTGCATCTTTAGCTCTGCTCCCTTGCTGTTGTGTTTGCCTTCCTTCATTGCTTTGCTGCTTCATATTTGCTTGCTTTCTCTCCTTTTCTTCACTCTTCCAATAACCTAAACATACAACAAAAACATGTGAAATTGACATAAAACTAACCAAATTAATCTTGAAAATATAAAATATAAGTAAATGAAATCCACTCATCAAATAACCCCAAACTTAAACCCTTGCTTGTCCTTAAGCAAAATTAGCAGCCAAACTAGTGAAACAAATAGAATAACCTCTCTCTCCAATAATCGAACTCATGCTAAACAAATTACATATGTACACATAATTCAGAATTTAGTTAAAATAGTTCCAAAGCAATTACATGAAACTTATACTTCATCAATCTTGTAATGAAGTGAAAATTGTGTGCAACTCTTAAGCTCCATGCACACTTGTCAACTTACAATATGTGAACTAATGATTCTAATGATTTTCACAAAACACATCATAAGCTTTCTTTTCATAATCCCTCTCCACTAATGTAGATAACTTTTATTCACTTGGATCAATAGGTCTTAGCTAAGCTTGTAATGGGGCCTTTGGTTTAGCTAACAAAGAAAGGAAGTAAAGATCAACAAACTAAGAGACATAATAAACTTCCACAAGATTGTTCACTCTCTTAACTTTTGTTGGGGTTTTCTCTATCTTTCCGTAATTCTGGGCAGTATTACTATCACACCTCCAAACTTGTTTTCTTTTTAATTCATGGGATGTATCTCCCCATTCAATACATATTTCTTTACTTGACTTGTTTTTCTCTATCATAGCATACTCAATTTTTTACACCACCAAACTTATCTTCTTTTGCTTCATTCATACCTATCAACAACCATAAGCATAAAATATGTTTCTTAATAGGTAATTCATGGTTTTTCAGGTGAAATAGGTTTGGATAATGACGCTAAATAAGAGAATTTGAATGGTGGTTTTTCAAATGCTTTACACATGCCATTCTTTTACCAAGCTCAATAGGGACTCTAGTGACATGAATGTACTAGGTTAGCTTGAAAGGCTTAAACTGATCAAAGAATTCATAGATCACTTCCAAGTCAACATGTTGTCAAAGATTTTTCCTTGAGGGATACTCAAACAAGTTCTAACATGCTTGTTTTAATCAAAATAGGTCAATGACTTCACAATATTGTCAACTAATTTGTATACGCTTTGGATGATTGTGACAAAATGTGCTTGAAAAATTTTCATCAGTCATGAGGAAGAAAGAATTTTATACAAGAATCAGTAGATCACAAGGAGTGCTTGTCCATCTTCCTAAATTATATGCAATGGTAATCAAAAACTCAGCATGCTAGTGATTAATGAGAGAGAGATATCCTAATTAATTTCAGCACATTGGTACACAATTTCTTTTAAAGGCAAATCCTAATAGTCATAATGTAAATCTCATAAAAAAAACCTAAACAAAACAAATAATTACTCTCCCACACTTGAACTAAACATTGTCCTCAATGTGAAAATAAAACACTAGAACTGAGAAGTTCCCTGAAATATGTCAAATTACTCATTAGCGGAGGCATTTGACTCTTCATCATTAGCTAGTGGAGGGGATGGTTGAAAAACTAGAGGAGTGGGAAAGACAATCGAGCCTGCATCTTGGAAAAAATTACAATTTTGGAACATAGACTACACTCCATTAAACACTAGGATCTCAATTTAACTTCACCCCACATGCCACATTCATAAGGTCAAAACCAGGCACACACACATGCACAATGAGTTCAGAATGAACCTTCAAAGATCGTACTCCAATCTCTTCAAGATATGGACAAATTCACTTCGCAATCCCATAAACTTTACAACAATCTAAGCATATACACCCATAAACATCATGGCATAAATTCCTCCTTGAAAATCAATACAAACTTCTCTCAAATATTTCATCAAACGACTAACATGCAACTTGTAAAACTGACCTTTCCATCTCAAAATAACATCTTCTCTTCTTGAAAATCACAAGAAAGGATTGGATTTGACCTTAATTCCTTTAAGCCTTAAGTGTTCTTGAAAACTCGACTTAGGAAGATGGCTTAGAGAAGATGAGGTTGGTGGAGATGTTAGGGAAGTAGAGAGATGGAGGAAGATTAATGTGTTTGGGAGATTAATGGAGTAAGATTGATGAAGGAATGGGAGGAGTTTGATGTGGAGAAGACAGGTTTGGAGTGTGTAGAGGAAAGGGGGAAACTGGGATTTTGGGTTTGGAGAAAAGAGAGGTGGAAAGGGGTGGGTGCGAGTGGTATTTTTTTTGAAATGGGTTTTGGGCGCCAGCGGTGCCGCTCACTACCTCTTTTGAATGTTTTTTTGTTTTTATTTATTTCACTCACCTTAGCACCGGTGGTGCCACCATCTTACCTACTTTAGGTCCTTCTCTTTTGTAGCACCTTATGATGATTCTTGGCTTTGAACCTTCATATGTTTTGCTCGCCTTTATCAATACTTCATTGAATCACTTTGATTTGCTCCATAACTCCATCGCTTACATCATATGATCCTTGCTTTGAATCCTCATTGGTTTTGCTTTCAATTCACTTGCTTCAAGTCTTCAACCCATCATCAACATAGAAGAGCAAATTATTCATTGCAAAAATTCAAAATATAACTAAAACAACTACCCTAATGCTAATATATCAACTAAAGCAAAAAATCAACTCTTCCTAATAACTCAAATTAACTGAAAGAAAAAGAAAAACTCAAAAGATTGGGTTGCCTCCCAAGAAACGCTTGATTTAAAGTCTCAACCTAACTATGGCATTCCATCTTTGAATTGAAATTTAGTCTTTCTATGTTCCAGCTCTTTCATCATGGGAAGAAGCTTATAGAATTGCGGTGCTCCCAAAATATCATTGAATAAAGCATCATCTTCTAAATTATCTCCTTCAATTAAGTTTATGGGTTTTCTTGAAAACTCCTTCACTCCATCTGCTCCATATATTTTGAAATAATTCTTCTCAAAGGACTGCTCCATTCCCTTCAAGACATCAATCTTCAAATGAGGGACTTGGAATGGCATGAGCCTATCCTACTCCATACTTGTAAAAGAAGAGGAAATCATCATCGTAAAGCATAATGCATTGCCAACAAATTCATACCTTAAGGAATGAGGCAATTGGTCCAATTCTGATTTTCCTTTTGTCTCCTCCTTTGTTGAGCTTCATTAAGATTTTCAATCATCTCACCAAATTTTCCTCGTGGGAGAACATCTACAGCCAGAATTTGCTTATTGCCATTGTGAAGTTTTTCAACAACTTTGTTCTACCTCAAACGCCCAAGAAAAAAGATAGGTGGATTATAAGGTGGTGGTGGCTTGTAATTGACTGGAGGGTTAAGAATTGGGAACACAACTCTCCTTAAATTCACTTCCTTCACATCATCTGTAAAACATTGAAATTGTTAATCTCGTCGCTAACTTTATCATCTATTACCTTACCACCACTTAAAATTGTAATTGCATTAGCTTGCTTAGGCTGACTCGATGACTTTTTAGGTGTATGACTCTACATAGCCTCTAAAGTCTGACCCAATTATGTCTCCATCATCTTCATGGATGCCTTCATGTTCTGGAATCTTAATTCAGTTGCTTGGACAAAACTCTACATTGTTTCCTCAAGAGTAGGCTTCTTTGGTTGAAAATAAGTTCCTGCTTGAATTTGATTCTGACTATTGTTCCATAAAAATTATAGATGACTTCTCCAACAAGGATATGGATCATTACAAGGTTGCTAGTTGTAGACGTTCATCACATTGGCTTGTCCCAAAAAATATAAAGAAAACCCTGCCTAGAAGGACAATGATTGTATGAATGACTAGAAATACCACAAATAGAACATACCTCAGTAGGAATGGGTTGTTTCTAGTTCATTGACATGGAGCACATCATCTTCATTTGCTGGGCAAGCTCTCAAACTTATATAGAAAGCTCAATGTTAGAGTTCACTTCATGCATTCCTCTAAACCTACCTCTAACACTTTTCTGTTGGGAGTTTGCTCTAAGCATCTTGTATAGTTCGTATGCCTCCTCCGGGGTCTTTTCTCCCATGGCTCCACCTGCAGCATTGTCAACCATGGCTTGGCATGGTTGTGTCAATCCATCATACAAAAATTGAGTTAGAAACTCTAAAGGAATATGATGGTGAGGTCATTGAATCAGTAACATTTTAAATATGAGCAAAAGTTGATATCTTAACTCTTAGTTCTATAATTTTAGCATAAGAATAGAATTTACCAATGAAATTATTGTAAATTGCATCCTAAGTAGTAAGTTAACCAGGAGCTAATGTCATAAACCAGGTATTTGCTACATCATTCAAGGTGTGAGGAAAGCATCTTATGTGTATTTGATCCTCAGTTAAACCCTGCAAAGGAAAAGTTTGGATAGTTGCATAAAAATTATACATAAATGTTAAATGATCTTCTACAACAAAACATAAAAGAAAGAAGCATGTCAAAGTTTATGTGCTTTAATTCATAGTTCTTGGCATTGTCATTCAAAACAATGCATGAAGGCGATAATCCAATGATAGGGCATGCAAACTTTTTCATCAACTCCTGTGCTTGTTGAGCCACTTGGTTCTCTATGTATTCTCCCATCTGTTCTTCTTCCTTATAATTATAGCTTAGAAAAAAGAAAAAAAGAAAGAAACAATTAACAATACTATATACAATAAACCTACAACAAAGAAAATTTTTTTTGTAACTAAATATAATTAATAAGAATAATAAACTACGAAGATAATAAAAAATCTAGAGCTATAGAATGATATGGGATAGATTACAAGTGGCAAAGGTCTAGGGTTTAGATTTCACCACTTAATGACTCCTCTTGCTATTTGAATATTGGATTCAATGCTTGCTTAGGTTCATTCTTTCTATGATATGATTATTACCGTTTGGTGTGAGGGTTTAAATCAAGCGCTTTCACTCGTTCCAATTACCTATGGTGTATAGCATAATTGAGGTGAAAACCAATTACGATCAAGAACTATGAACAAAGTAGAATGGTTGTGCATTAGGTGTGCGCCTTAACCTTCAACTTTTCTCATTCAAGGAAGCTCATGATTGTGCATCAAGTGTGCACCTTAACCATGCATAGACAATCAATAAGATTTACGAAACTTGTGATCAAGCAATCACAGAGATCAAAAGATTGAAATAAAACCTATGAATATAAACATAGACTTGCATTAAATAACCAATAATCCAAATAGCAAGGTTCATCAAAAGGGCTACATCTTCACCTTAGAAAGAATGAATTAGTTCATGAAGAAAATAAAAGAAACTCCCTTTATGATGATCATCATACTATAATTAGCCTTCTTGAATCACCTTCACTCTCCTTGAATCCTCCTTCATTGCTCCACAAAATCTCCTAAGAGTAGCCTTGAAGAAACCCTAGAAACTCCTCTCTAAAATCTCCCTAAGAATTCTCAAAAGGATCCTTACATACTACTAAAAATAGAGCTAAAAATGTAGCAAATCCACAACATTAAAAAATATAAAATTTATGGTTTGATCAATACCTGGCACCGGTGGCGCCACCATGCTATCCACTTTTGCTCCTTTGCATCTTCAGCACTACTCCCTTGCTGTTGTGTTTGCCTTCCTTCATTGATTTGTTGCTCCATATTTGCTTGCTTTCTCTCCTTTTCTCCACTCTTCCACTAAACTAAACACACAACAAAAGCATGTGAAATTAACATAAAACTAATCATAGATTGCATGGAATTAAACTTGAAAATACAAACTATACATAAATGAAATTCACCCATCAATTTACAAGAGACAAATTAGGAATTCATTAGACAAAGTCCTTAAAAAAACCAGAGTTGAAGCGGAGCAGAAGCGGCATCCGGCAAGATGACTGGGTTGTTGGTTCCAGAACTGGTCAAACCATAAGATTTTTAATATTTTTAATATTATTTTAATTTACAAATTTTGGGCAATTTTTGGGATTATTTTTAGTAGTTTTGGGGGGGTCCTTTTTTTATCAGGAGACTAGGGTTTTTCTTTTAGGAGTTTTAGAGTTTTCTTTGGAGAGTAAAAAAAAAGTGGAGATTCAAAGGAGCAAAGGAGATTCAAGAAAATTTTGCACTATAATGTTCTTCATGAAGGCAGTATATTTTATTTTCTTCATGAACTAATTCTATCTTTCTAGGGTGAACATGTAGCCCTTCTTAATGAATCTTATTATTTGGATTATTGATTATTGAATGCAATTCTATGTTTTTATTCATGGGTTTTATTTCAATCTTTGGATTTATGTGATTGCTTGATCACCAGTTTTATAAATCTTATTGATTATCTATGCATGGTTAAGGTGCACACCTAATGCACAACCATGAGCTTCCTTGAATGAGAAGAGTAGAAGGTTAAGTAAGAAGAGTAGAAGGTTAAGTCGCACACCTAATACACAACTATTCTACTTGGTTCATAGTTCTTGATCTTAATGGGTGTTTACCTCAATTATACTACACACCATAGGTAATTAGAATGGGTGAAATCACTTGATTTAAACTAGCACTCTAAATGTTAATAATCATATCATAGAAAGAAAGAACTCAAGCATGCATTGAATCCAATATCCAAATAGCAAGGGGAGTCATTAAGTGGTAAAATCTGAACCTATACTTTTGCCTCTTGAGATTCATCCTATATCAGTCTATAGTTCTAGATTTCTTATTATCTTTAGTTTATTATTATTATGATTTCAAACCAACAATCCATCTTTTTAGAATTAGTTTTTGTTAGTAATTTAATTTAATTAAATCAGTTTGCCATTCTCTATGGGATCTACCCTTGCTTACGAACACTATATTGCTCTATATTCGTGCACTTGTGAGGTATTTATAATTTAAATAATTATAGACATTGCTGGCTACAATCTCTGATCAAACTTTCATTTAAAGCAGATCATGTTAAACACCAACAAATCAAGCTTAGTTGAAGATGGAAAGAAATTCAAAGGAAAGCAGTCTTCACTCTAACAAAGATTGCAACTCTCAAAGGTAACGTCCCTTCAGGCTTAATAAGCATCTTTCCAAAATAATGAAATAGTCAGTCATGCAGAAAGTCTTTATCCGGTATTAGCCAAAATCGAAAAGGCATCTTCTTCAAGGACGAAGATATAGGCTTTCCAGCTACAATGAGTTTATTAAGAAGACAAAGTTTTCAATGGTAGAAAACTCAGAATAGTCTTCAACATTAAAAGAAAGCCAACTACCTCCAATGGACAAAAATCTCTGAAGTAATATAAAGGTAGTGCAGTGTCAACGAAGAAGGCCAAGGAAGCAAAGAAAAAATGAGAATAGAGCTTAAACAAGTAACATCTCTCAATTAGATAATGCTTCCTCTTAAATAATCAATCTCCATTACATTGATAGATAATGAGCCACAAAAATCTATCTTAATCAAATTTCTAGAGTATTGATATCTAATGTGATTCAATGAGTAATCATTTATTTGTGCTTAAACTATATACAATTTAGCCTAGTAAAAGAGGCAAAATGATGTACAAACTGAGTTTTGTTTATCAGCTATGTGAGTTTGTGGTAAGCTCAAGAAAATTACATTGTATGATTTATTGGTGAACTCTAAAAAACCAACAAGTTTGCTAGTGATCTTCAAAATTAGTGAGTTTCTTGGTGAGATTATCAAAACTAGAACAGTGTTTGGAGCACTATGCTTATACCCCCTAGAGCTGGAATCCAGAAGAGTGTTAGGAACACTTGCTTACGCTCCCTAAAGATGGAATTTAGAAGAGTGTTAGGGGTACTATTATATTTCTAATATATGGGATATAGTGGAACCTCAGGCACAATGAATGTGTGCCTTGGAAGAGTGGATGTAGGGATGGGGTTCCCAAGCCACTAGAAAAATTATTGTGTGTATTACCTGCTTGATTACTTAGAATGATATTATCACATACATTATCACACATACATATGATAACTTGCTTGAAAAAAGAATAGCTAAGGAAAGCAGAATCTATGCATAAAGTAGACATTATAATAGTACAAACAACTATAGTAATCTCATATGCATTACAATATCATTTTAGCTTAGCACATTAATTTTTATTTGGCTATAATTTTTATATGCTCAATTCACCCTCCTCTCCTGAGCAATGTACTATATGGGACCAATAGAAGGCTCACCCCTCACTTCCCCAGTTGCCTTGCTTTGGCAACCACCTCATATCATTGTCCATGCACAGCCATTTGGTGCAAATGTTCAACCATAACAGTTTGATGCAAATGTGCACGTGCAACCATATCAAGTGAACCAGGATTTGATGGCTTACTTGAATGAGATGATGAATGACTGGATGGCTCAATGGCAAATAAACTTGCCTTCTCAAGTGCCAAACATATATCATCGATTGCATCCACTAGAGATCAAGATTGAGTCATTCCCACCAGGTTTACAGATGATAAACTTCCCCATGTTTGATGGAATGGATGATACCCACTACCATCTCACCCTCTTTAATCTTAAGATGGGAAGCTACACTATCTATCACAATCTTTGCTTAGGATTTCTCAGGTCACCACTCAAAGGATCTGCTTTTCAATGGTACTTAACACTTCTAGCAGGGTCAATCAAGACCTAGAATGATATGCAAAACTTATATCTAGCAAGGTTGGTAGTTCTCTCCATCATGAAGCAAAGGGATGATGAACTAGTAGAGGAATTCATCTCTTGCTTGCAGAGAGAAGCCAACAAATATGAGGCGACCTTAACAGAGGAATAAAGAGTCTACCTATATTGCTATGGCATCAAGGTTGACCTTGCAATTTTGGTGAATGAGCAGATCACCACCTTTCGAGCGCTGGCCAATGAGGCAAGTCAAAAGGAATGTCTCCTCTCCCTCTCTAGAAAGAGTAAAATCTAGGATAACAAGCAATAAGAAAGCACTTTTCAGCCTAAGAAGAAAAAACTAGAAAGAGGCAAACCAAACATTTTTGTCAATACCACTGAGACTACAACTGGTGGTAATGACAAAAAGCCAAAGAAAAAGTAGATCCTAGAGCCAAAATACTAGTACTCTAATAAGCAGGTGGTACTAATCATATTGGGGCTCATTCAATTAGGCAATATAAAGCTATTGGAACCCTTGTTCCTAGTAGAAGCAAATAAGGTGAACCATCCCCTATACTGCCATTACCATCGAGGTATCAATCACCCAATGATTAAATGCAAGACAGTAAGGAGAATTATTAACTATTGCATGAAGATTGGAATCATTACACCAAAGAAGGATGCACAGGTGACATTCAATGACATATCAGTAAAAGAAACTCCCGATTTAGCAATGCTTGCACTAGAATTTCATCATCAGTTCCCAAAAACCTCGAGCAAAGGGGTGCAACGGGAAATCATGGAATGATGAAGGTTGGGATCTTATTTACCAAAACGACATCCTAGAGGTCTTGTTAATCGTGTTCAAGGGACAAAATTGCCAAATTGTAACACTCGAGGGATGAAAATGAGGGGTAAAATTTTTATATGATGATTAGAGGTGAAAAAGCTAAAAATGTAAATGGCATCACTTGTGTACAAATTAGAAAATATAATCTAGATGATTTAGAAATAGTGTTTAACATAAAAGTTATAGATCATGTAATTAACTTTTGAATTTGAATGAATCAAGATTCACTTAATTTCAAGTTTATATGAGAGAGTTATAGTTGAAACAATGTAATTATCTATAAATTCAAAAGGCCTCGATTTAAGGCCCCATGACTCAAAGTGGAGGCTTAATTAGAAAATGTGTTCAACATAAAAGTTGTAATCCTTGAAATTATCAGTCCAATGAAAGAAGAATCAGTCAATTTGGATTTCTTATGATAAACTTATGACCAACACACTAAAAATGCTCCTGATAGGTAGTAGGGTAGGCGATATGGGCAAGTCATTATAGTGGAATTCGAGGCCATATACCTTGCTATCCAGTGGAAAGTAGTACCACAAGATGCTGTGGTCATAGGCGGTATGGCAGGTAGCTATCGTGTCATGGTGGCCCTACATTTTAAGGTTGTCCCCATTTTGTTTCAACCCTAGTCTATCCTATTTTCCTTCCCACACCCAAAACCCTTATCCCAGACCCCATTTAGCTAATTCCTTGCTTGATTAGCTAAAAAACAAGATGATTTAGGTAATTTAACATCTAAGCATGAAGATGAAGATGCCTTTTGATCATTTGAATAGTTAAAGGAGATGAAATCTTGGTGTTTGCATCAACCCATGATGGATTCTTGAGGATTTGAGGCTGGAAGCACGTCTAATGATGGAAGCCACATGTGAATGGCTAGGTAATTTGGTTTTCCCCCACCTCAATTAAATTTTTTGCATATTAAGATTTGGTATAAACTCATAAATAGTGATTTTGGGAAGAAGAGACATAAATTAATGTAGAAATCATGGGGAAAACATTTAATTCATTGATTATTGTGTTTTAGAACTAAATTGGGCACAAGAAATGATGGTTATCCTAAGCCAAGGTTTCATGCTAATTGTGAATAGCAAAAATTTGGGGAAATTTTTTTGGGTACTTTGTAATTACCATAGAGAAAAATTGATTAGCTTATAAAATATGATGTTTTGAAGTAATTTAGCCATGGAAATCCAATTAAGTTGGTGCATAAAACCCTAAGTGACTGTTGGAAAGGGAATTTCATATACAAAGTGTTTGATCCATGAATTGATTAAGTTAATGGTCTGTCTAACTTGGTTGTATGATTAATTAGTTATAAATCATGTTGTATGTTGGGGATGTGATATTGAAATGAAAACACCTTGAGACCCTTTATCACAATTTTATAATTGGAAAGATACATTTGAAATGTTTGATGAAATGCTCAAAGGAGCAATAAATCATGAATAAAAGGGTTTGGTTGCAACCCTAGGACCATAATGAGAAGAGATAAAGGACTAGCATATTTGTGATGTAATTAACTACTAAAGAAGCTAGTTTGATATTAAATATATAGCATATGAATGAAAAACATATGTAAATCTGGTCATGGATGCGGGATCCATAGATAATTTATGTGCAACTTAAGTGGTTGACTTGAAGCCTTATGAAAGTGTAAGATGAATCTTCTTCATATGAGGTAAGTTGGCTCCCTCTTTTGGTTGAATGAGATGCTGAATGGGGATGATGAATATCCCTTAGATTGTAATGATCAATAGATGTTTATGATATGAATAGGTAATTGTCAAGGACAGAAAGTATCCTATGTTTTATACATAATGATGCTTATTCTTGTGTATGAATGTTTGAATGAAAGGGATAAAGAATATCCCATCATTGATTGTGAATTGATGATAGATGAGGATAAGGACTATCCCATAATTCTTCTTTTTATTATATATATTTTTAATATATATATATATATGTAGATGGAATGTGAACAATCCATGAATTGTATTTAACAGAGTAGTATGATGTGGTGTGGTGCCTACATGGTACAATTATGGTATGAGATGCCTAGAGTGGGCCATACATGATACGATGTGCCCGGACAGCACAACTATGATATGATTTGATATGTCTAAATGGCATAAAATGTATATTGAAATGGTGAGGAGTTGAGCCTCTCGGATATATATATATATATATATATATATATATATTCATGCTATGATTCTTTCATAGTTTGTATTCATGTTTTGGATGAGAACATATGGTTTCTAGTTTATTATTATTTTATATTTTTATCTATTTACTGAGTTGCTTAGACTTACGCCTTCTTATTCTTATGTTTTAGCTGACAGATCAAATAAAGAATTCCAACTGTGGCTTTGGATTGGTGATCAAAAGTAGAAGACATTTTTGATGGTATGATAGGATGTTGGAATTGAAATCCGATTGAGTATATTTATAATGGAAATTTCATTGTGTATTATATGAGTGTAGTTAAAATGAATCCAAATGATGTAAATGAAATGTAATGGCATGTCATAATCACTATTCATAATATTGTATATGGATCTATAGGATCCTAGCAATGTATATTGCTATCATGATGCGGTTCCGATCTTGGGCAAGTAATTGTGGGTGTGGGTGTGAGTTTTGTATTTAATATTATTATTTTATGATTATTAAAATGATAGTTTTATGTGATTAATGTATAATGGGTGAAAATCCTTATATTTTAGGGGAGGCTCTACCACATTTTTTTGTAAAATATTTCCCTTAAAAATAGAAAAATTGTATGATAATGGTAAAATGCATTGGTCAGTGGGCTTGGCATAACAAAATGGTATTAGAGCCTTGTGACTTATCTGTTTGATAAGTCCTACTAATCTGAGTGATAGCATTAAGTTTCAGGATCATGATGGCATGGAAAAAGGAGATAGGTAATGATATGCCTAATATGAATTGAGAAATTCATAAAGAATATGGGAGAACATTAGCTTAAGAGGAATATGAAGGCATGAGGAAAGACAAGGAGGTCATGTGAATGGTTTTGATATTGCATAAAGGATGTTGATATGGAAGGAAGGTGATGGTGCTGTGATAGATGACTGAAATGAATATTTACATTGGTAACATATACCTGTTATGATTTGAGTAGCGTAGTGAAGCATAGCAGTGCCCATATGCATACGTTGTTGGTATGTTTGTTTTATAGTGTCTGTCAATGTGAAATTGAAATGCTGAAATTGTGAAGTTCTATGAATTGGCATATGTGCCATGATTGTGTGAATTCTTATGATCAATTGATTGATTGTGATGTGTTGTGGCATAAGCCCCAGATGTCTATCTAGGTGAATGGCTTGTTGTAAACTTTTTGTTAAGTTATTTAGAGATGAATGAATTGTGTAGTTGTCTATCATGAATTTTGATTATTGTTTAATAATTTTATGAATATGATATGTGATATCCATGAGATACAGATAGGTTTGGAAGGCTTGAATGTATTGGTGGCATTGATGCCAGGATGGCATGGAAGTAATGTGAGTTGACACTAGCAGGGTGTGGGTGTGCATTGTGGCATGGTATTTGATGTTTTGCATTATGGGCATGGAAGCATACTAATTGTTATGGAATTGATATGAATTTACGCATGCTATGAATGTGGTTGACTATTGTCAATGATGAAATGCATATGCATTTTGATTGGATTGGATTATTATGTGTACTATAATTGACAATGATGAATTGGGTATTTCTATGTCTTAAATAATGTGATTAGATTGGATTATGATTCTATGTATTAGATTTGATTGACTTATAGTTGCTTGATTATGTAATTGACATGTTGTAGATATTGCATTGCATAGCATTCCATCCTGAGTCATGAGCATGATGGAAATATATGTATGAGATGAGGAATGTTTGGATTTGCCTGGGTGGCATGGTTGTGAAGGCTTGTTTTGCATGGATTTGATGTGACACATATGAGGTGTGATGGCCTATATGGCTGGATATGGATATTGTTGGTTGCCATAGTGGCCTGGATGGTTGGATGTGGATCCGCTTGTGATGGCAAAGAGGCCTATGATGGCCTGGCTACCGCCTATGATTGCGAAGAGGCCTGTGATGGCCTAGCTGCCGCCTATGATGGTGAGGAGGCCAGTGATGGCCTAGATTCCGCCTATGATGGCGATGCCACCTATGATGGTGATAAGGTCTGTGATGGCCTGGACCTAGCACCCATAGAGGGTGAAGCTTGGCTATGATGCCATCATCACCCAATATAACCCAACATTCATATGGGATGATGGTCGAAGATCGGCCTAGGGCTTGGCTGCGACGCTTGGATAGCCCGGATAGGATGTGGAGACCTGGATGGTCTGATTTGACACCCGCTTAGGGTAGGGGCTTTGATGGCCTGATATGGAGATGCCTGATTGGCATGGTGTTCCAACTTAACTAACATGATGAATGTAGAGGCCAGATAGCCTGGATTAATAATAATTAGCCCTAGATTTTCATGATTTTGGATTGGATTATATTGATGTATATTATTGTTGGGCTATTATTATTATGATATTATAAAACTATTCTATTTTGTAATTAATGCCACTGTATTGAATGAAACCATATGAGAAGATAACATGATGACCTGGATGGCCTAGGCATGTTATAACACTAAAGAGTGCAAATGTGCATTGATGGCACAAGTGTGTGATGGCATGATCTCTGAATTGGTTAGTATGTGGTCGCTGTGGAGCAACAAGGTGAGGTGCCATAGAAAACAGCGTAAAGGCTACTATGGACCTGGCAAGCTTCTAGCCGAGGGCACAAGGAGGGACCATTGTACATCATAGTCAGATTAAAAGAATGATGAAGCCTAATGATAATGCTAAATTAATATTGACAATGGCACATAAGAATGAAAATTCTTGATGATAAGGCAAGCTGAGAATGTTTAGTCTGTGTTTGTATGGATAATGAAATTGTATATGTTGGGTAAGTGCTATTTAGTTTTCATAAGTAAAGTGTATGCTTATGTCATTTTGACTTGATTATATTGCTTAAATGAGGAATTGTATCACTCATGTTGTTAGTAAAAGCATTTTATGATTAATAAGTTACAACTTGCAAGGTGTATCATGTGGATACGAATTTACAAGTATACAATAGTTGAATGAAATTGCTATATGAAAAAATTACATGATACCGAAAGTTTCATAGAAGAAACCTTTTGTAAGGAGTGTGGTTTGTAACACGCATGGGTTGAAAATAAGGGTAAATTTTTTATACGATGATTAGAGGTGAAAATGCTAAAAATGTAAATGGCATCACTTGCATCCACATTGTTGGGGATAGCAAGTATCATGTGTTTTATATATAATGATATTTATTCTTGATTATGATGTTTGAATGAAAGGGATAAATAATATCCTGTCATTGATTATGAATTGATAATAGAGGATAAGGACTATCTCATGATTCTTCTTTTTATGGTATATGTATATATTTTACTACATATATATTAAATATATATATATTTAGATGGAATGTGAACTGGTCCATGAATTGTATTTAAGAAGGTAGTATGATGTGGTGTGGTGCCTAAATGGCACAGTTATGCTTTATGATGCTCGCATGACAAAGTTATGGTATGAGATGCCCAGAGTGGGCCAGACTTGATATAATGTGCTTGGATGGCACAACTATGATATGATTTGATATGCCTAAATGGCATAAAATGTATATTGAAATGGTGTGGACTTGAGCCTCTTGGATATATATTCATGTTGTGATTCTTTAATAGTTTGTATTCATGTTCTAGATGAGAATATGTGGTTTCTAGTTTATTATTGTTTTATATTTTTGCCTATTTACTGAATTATTTGGACTCACACTTTCTTATTCTTATGTTTTAGCTGGCAAGTCAAGTAAAGAATCCCAAAAGTGGCATGGGATTGGTGATCAAGAGTAGAAGACATTTCTAAAGATATGATGGGATGTTGTGATTGCAATCCCATTAAGTATTTGTATAATGGAAATTTCATTATGTATTATATGAGTGTAGTTAAAATGAATCAAAATGATTTAAATGAAATGTAATGTCATGTCATAGTCACTATTTATAATATTGTATATGGATCTATAGGATCCTAGTGATGTATATTGTCATCATAATACGGTTCCAATCTTAGGTAGGTAGCTGTGGGTGTGGGTGTGAGTTTTGTGTTTAATATTTTTATTTTATGATTATTAAAATAATAGTTTTATATGATTAATGTATGAAAAGTGAAAATCCTTATATTTCAAGGGAGGCTCTGCTAAATTTTTGGCAGAATATTTCCTTGAAAAATAGGAAAGCTATAGGGGAATGGTAAAATGCATAGGCCTAGGGGTAGGGCATGACATAGATCAAGCATACAAAGCAAATGGAAAGGGAAAAGTGCTTGAAAGATTTATTCCCATATGCCAAAAGGATACATTGTTGGCCATCATGGATCCAACCATACATCATTGGAGATTACCTCCAAGCTTAGAAGATCAAATCTTTCTATAAGAAAATGGTGAGGAAAAAGAAGAGAAGAGATAGCCTTGATCAAGGGTACTCAAAACTTTATGCCTAGGGGCCATCACTGTCGCTTTCATCAGCTGCAGACAAAGTTTGAGCAACATTTTGGGATAATTTACCAGACTTGGGAAGTGAGACAAACCTAAGCCTTAATGAAGATAATCAGTTTGAATATCTAGAAGTGGTATCTTGCTATGAAATTAGCCAAGGTGAGGCCTCCATAAGCACTAAATAGGAAGCGAGAACATTCTCGTAGAAGGCGTGATCACCAAAGAGAGCACTGGCATCAAGGGTACACTTTATTTAATGTTGGTGATTTGCCAGTCACAAACCTCCTCCATAATGCTGATGAGTGTTGCAGAGAAAATCTAGACCTTGAAAAATTGCATCAGAATTTTGAGAACTCACTTTCTCCAGAAGTGAAAAAGAACTGGTTCCAAACTCCGGTAGTATAGGGCGCTAAAGAGTGAGTCCCCTTACAAGATATGTTCTTACTAAACTTCCTTTCCAAAAGAAAAGAAGAAATCAGGAAGCCTCTTATTAACTGGGACCAACATTTTTGTGAGAATATAGTCAATTATATTCACAAGTGGAGGGACACTACTTGGAGTGATCCATAATCACTTGATCGCCTAGAGGTAAAAGAAATCCATTTTTTCCTAGCGAAGAGAGCCTATTTTCACCATCGAATGCCTTCTAACTTCATAGTGGCCTTTAATCAAGCTAAAAAGAAGATGATGAAGGCGATAGATGACCCTCCAAAGGAGCAAGTGTTCATAGAATCTCACATTGCAAAGGTCCTTGAATACCTACACTACATGAAGGCCCGTATTTTAACAATAGTTTTAGAAATAAAGCAAATCTGTTATTAAGGGTGGCCCATGATGAAGTTATTCAAAGAAGACTACAAGGCTGCAATCGGATACTTGTTCCAGTATCAAGCCTTAGTACAAATGATGTCCCAAAATAAGACATATGCAATTAGGAGCTTCCCATTTTCACCAGCTGGTAATAACCATGCCCTAAAGTGTATTAGGACATTGCCAGTCGAATCATTCAAATCTTGGGACGTGTTGATTAAAGCATTCGTACGCAGATTTCATGACTACACTTCTCAGTTATCTAAGGGACAAGTGTGAGGAATTCATCCTCTTGAAGGGGAACATCTTTATGATTTCACCTTGAGATGGTGCAATATTTGCCTTTATTACCCCATGTTGCATGCAGAAAGGCATATAATCTGTGAATGCATTATCACATTAGGAAAGGCCTTTCCATTGCCCAAAATGGTACCTATTTCATTTCCTAGATTGATCAAGCTATTGATCCAAGAGCCATTAGAACTTATGCAGGTATCTTGCAACATGACCATCTTCATGCCAAATGAAGAGAATGCTCCACAAGAAGTGTCTGAATCACCTGAAACAATGGTCATGTTACAATCCGGGAAGAAAACAACTCAGGACAAAGGAAAGGCACTAATGTGAGAAGAGTTGGTGCCTGGAGTTCCGTGTCCCCCTATTGAAGAAAAGGAAGCTGTAGAGCTCACAAATAAAGCAGAGTATGACATCATCACTCACTTGCACAGAATCTTGGCAAGATTGAGCATATACAATGCATTTCAACTCTCCAAGGAGTCTTAGAAAGTGCTCATAAATGCACTGGTGGATGAGTCCATCAAAGACTTGTACCTAGCAGAGGTTGCCACCACAATCAAATGCAACTAGATAATCACCTTTTTGGATGATGACTTATTGCTTGGAAGTACAGAGCATAATTGTCCATTATTCATAACTAGTGACCTATGGGAGAAAGGATTAACCACATTATGCTGGATTCAAGTTCTGCTATGAATATTCTTCCACTCAAGGTGTTGAAGTGAATTAGGATGTGCCCATTTATACTCAAAAGCACCACTCTGCTGATTCAAGGCTTTAACCAAGAAAGTCAAAGGACTATGGGACCATCAGCTTGAGTCTTGATAGACAAGGGTTCCTTACGAAGGTTAATTAATGCACCAACATCCTATAATTTGTTGATCCGTAGGCTATAGTTATATCATACCAAGTTGTAACATCAACAACACACTAATGCTAATGTATGGCCATTCGTAATTTCAGAAGCATTATTCTCAGAAGCCCATTACTATGAGGTAGGACCAAATGAACCAGAGCAGCCAAAAGAATTAGCCAAGCCAACTATGGATAGAAGGAAACAATCATTTGTTGCCAAAAGATAAGGGTCAACATCAGAAGAACCCTCATCATAGGCTATCATTCCCCAGGCGATTCCGTTCACATTGGCTCAACCACCAATGTCTTCGCGCTTTGAAATTGCGACAAACATCTTACAAGAAGACAATGGAAACTCATGAAAGAGCTAGAGGTACTCCAAGGAGATGATGATGATGAAGATGAGCCATTGGTTCAGTGGCCAGAACCGTCGCAACATCTAGTTGCTCCTACTCTAACACCAGCTCCACCAACTCAGAATGTGTTCAACTAGAAGCTAGTTGTAAATTTCTTAACTTCACAATCTTCTGCCTTCAAGGCTGGGACATCCGAACCAAGATCACTTGGAAGAGGACATGGGAGAGGATCAACCAGAACATCAATAGACAGGAGGCAAGCCGTACCCCACTAGCACGACTTTATGAGAAGCAAATTGCATACTCATTGCCAGCTTATATGCCACTACAATCGGCACAGGTCGAGAACACCTAATTCCAAATCAATACTCTGGGTTCAAGAGGAACAACAACTACTCCTCCAACATTATCACCTTTAGTGCCAAGCTACTCTCAAGTAAACTCAAAACCAAGACAATCATTGTGTTTTGAGATTAACACTAGGAACCCTAATCAAGCAAAGCAAGAGATATCTTCCAATCTTAGTACCAAAAGCAGATGATGGGAAATTGGAGGAGGAAAACTACAATCCATGTTGGTTGAGTATAGTTGGCCACTGACTCAACTGGTTGAGTCAAAAACCATTTACGGAAAAGAACCTGAATCGCAATCCTAAGCAAAAAAGGGAAGATTAGTATTCAAGGAGATGGGCTTGCCCTATGTTCAATGTCGTACTTTTGATCTTTTGCCCAAGAAATTACTGTCTACAAAAAATTTTAAGAAATTTAGTAAGGAATGTAGAAGAATGATTGACCTCCTTGGCATTTATCTTGACAAACCCTATATGTTAGTGACCTCTCCGCTTATCTAAATTCCAATTAAAGAAAAATTAAAGGGTCTTTGGTATCCAGAAGATTAGACAGGTCTTACCGCAGATGATGATATTGACATGGACAATGATGAAGAGCATACCTCGAATTGTTCCTGTGTGAGTATTAGGTTGACTGTTGGTCCCACTATGTGGGACTGTCAGTCAGCTCCTACTGAATCCAAGACGTCAAAAGCATCATCCACCTTATCAATAATTACACATTGTTACATGGTTTCCACCTCTCACCTTGCATCAACAGAAGAGGAAGAATGTAGATTCGATGAAAAAGAATCACAAACAAATTTGGAGGCACCTAATGATATAGACGACAAAGAAATCATTGATAACCCATCAATTCCAAAATCAGAGTCAGAAATGACAAGTAAGACTCATGTTGACAATACGCATGAGTTCAATCATGAACCAAACCTTGACCTTAGAGGAAGAAAAAGACAATGACTCTGATTCTTCCTTCTAAGTAATAACCTATGGCGCAGCTCCGTTGAGGTTAGAAGATGGTGGACAACCAACAATCGATGAACTTGAACAGTTTAACTTGGGTACAAAAGAAGCTAAGCGATTTAACTTCATCGCCAAATCCTTGCAAGAACATGAAAAGCAATTGCTAATTTATCTTCTCAGGGAATTCAAAGATGTCTTTGCATAGACATACTCTGAAATGCTTGAGTTAGATCCAGATATTGCAATGCATTCTTTGCATATTTCTTCAAGCAAGCATCTAGTGAAGCAAGCACCAAGAAAGTTCAGAACTAACTTGGAGCAACAAATTGTTAATAAGATCAACAAGTTGTTTGAAGCCAACTTTATCTAAGTAATCAAGTTCTTGAGATAGATCTCCAGTGTTGTCCTAGTAAATAAATAGAATGGACAATTTCAAGTTTGTGTTTACTTTCATAATCTCAATGAAGCCTATGCAAAAAATGAGTCCCACTACCACATATGGAACTCCTTATGGACTACACATCACTCTATGACACATTCTCATTCATGGATGGTTACTACGGCTATAACCAAATCAAGATGGCCCCATGAGAAGAGGCGTCCACTGCATTTTGCACTTCAATGGGTATCTTTAGCTATCAAGTTATTCCATTTGGATTAAAGAATGCAAGAGCTACTTATCAAAAGAGCTATGCAACCTATTTTTTATGACATGCTTCACAAACATGTTGAATGTTATGTTGATGATTTGGTGGTAATATCCAATGTTCATTATCAACACTGCGAGGATCTATACACTATCTTTGTATGACTTAGGAAAAACAACTTATGCATGAACCCACTCAAATGCACATTTGGAATTGGGTCAGGCAAGTTCCTTAGATCCATTGTCCATCATCGAGGAATCAAGGTGGACTCACAAAAAATAGAGGTGATTAGAAATATGCCTCCCCAAGGAACATATATGACCTGAGAAGCTTGCAAGACAAGCTATCTTATATCAGAAGCTTTGTTGCCAATTTAGCAAGAAGATATCAGCCATTTCACCATCTACTAAATAAAAATGTGGCCCTTGTTTGGGAGGAAGCTTGCTAAAAAGCCTCTGATACCATCAAAGAATTGCTCTATAACCCATCAATTTTGGTTGCACCAACTAATGGTAAACCACTTGTTGTATACATCTCCACAACCGAGGAAGCGCTTGGAGCATTACTCATATAAGAAAATTAAGATGGTAAGAAGCAAGCATTGTATTACCTTGCCCATCGATTGATCAATGTGGAATGCAATTATTTTTTGATCAAAAAGACATGCCTTGCCTTGGTGTTTATAGCCCAAAAGTTAAGGCATTATTTCCTCTCTCTTGATATCCATTTAATTTCAAAAGCAGTTCCGCTTAAGTTTTTTATAACTTATCACATGCTATTGGGATGGTTGGCAAAGTGGTCATTACTATTGTCAGAATTTGACATCACCTTTATGCCATGAAAATTGGTAAACCGAGTCGATGAAGAAGTTGTTATATAGGAAGAATTGCTAGATGAAGAAGTGTTCATTGCCTAAGACAACACTCCTTGGCAAATTTACTTTGATGGCACTACTAAAATCATCAATGCGGGCATTGGAATTATCGTTATCTCACCTCAAAAAGATATCCTTCTATATTCCTTCTACTTGGGAAGGAATTACACCAACAATGAAGCGGAGTATGAGACAATGGTCATAGAACTTCAAATCGCCCTCAACTTCGGGATTACAAAATTAGATATCTTTGGTTACTCATAATTAGTGGTCTAATAATTAACTAGTAAATATGAAATTTGATAACCTAGTTTACGCCAATATTATGATATTTTGCAAGAGCCATTGTATCAGCTTTCTCAAGTTAACATTAGGCATATTCCAAAGACTGATAATACCATTGCTGATGCTTTAGCAAACTTGATAACCACTCTAGTTGTTGCTAGAGGCCAAGAAGTATTGTCAAAGTTGAGCAATGAAGTCGCTTTATCGACTCGTTTGATTAGGAGACTACCAAGGGAGTGAAATGCATAACCTGTATGGAACTAATGGTGGATGATTGGCGAACCCGTACATCGATTACCTGTAATATGGAATCCTCCCAAGAAATTTGCAGAAAAGATTATATCTAAGAAAAAGAGCTACTTGATATGTGTATTACAATAATACACCATACTACCAAGCATATGATGGACTCTGGGTCTGATGTCTTAAGGGAGAAGAGATTCAATATGTACTTATGCAAGCACATTCTAGCAAATGTGGTGGGCATCTTTCTGGTCAAAGATTATACAAATGAGTCAAATGCCTAGGATGCTACTAGCCTACCATGATGTCTCTAATGTTAGCTTTATGAGAATATTTGGCACATACTACCATCAGAGTTGGTACCTGCAAGCATCTCTTAGTCATTTGCATGGTGGGGATTCAATATCATCGGTCCAATCAACCCTCCATCTTCCAAAAGACATGCCTACATCTTGGCAGCAATCGATTACTTCTCCAAATGGCAGAAGCTAACTCATATAAGATAGTTAGAGCTAAAGAAGTAATCAAGTTTATCAAATTCACTATTATGTATCGATATGGTAGTACATGCTAGATTACATTGAATAATGGCACACCATTCAAGAATGAAGAAATGGGGAGTTTTTATCGAAAGTAAGGCATCAAACATGTGTTCTCTACACCATATCATCCACAAGAAAATGACCAAGCAAAAGCATTCAACAAGGCAATTATGAGAATCATGAGAAGAATGACAAATAAAAACAAGTAGGAATTGTTAAGTCTAACCCCTTTACTAAGCTTAATTTTGATGATGAATGAGATTAAACAAATTAGCTTTAATGATGAACAAATAAATGAGTGAGGAATTAAGGTACTAAAAAATTACTTTCTAAGTATTGCAACATTAATATCAAAACAGATTAAGGGAAGTAATAAAGGAATGCTCAAATAAAAAGACATTCAAAAGTCACTTTAGAACTTGCTTATAGGCTTGGCATGAAAAATCAGAAGTTAATCAGAAGTAACGCAGAAATGTCTTAGAAATAAAATGCGTAACTCAGAATCACTTAGAAGACTCTCAGAAGCAATTCAGAAATAACACAATGATGCACAGAAGCAGGTCAAAAGCAATACAACGCTACACAGAAGTAACGCAAAAGGACTCTTATTACACAGAAGCAAAGTAGAACATTATTACACTGCACAGAAGTAATGCAGAAGCATCATAATGCTGCTCAGAAATAATAAAGAATTTAATCACGCTACACAGAAGCATCAAAGAATCCCATGGTATTACTCAGAAGCAATACATAAAATGTTCTATCATAAAAAACTAAGACAAAAGGAACTTCGATCACATAGAAACAACCAAGAAGATAAGTCAAGTGATCAGAGCCATATCAAAAGAATTTTTGGAGTAAAGAAGTAATGTAGAAGCAAAATAATATTACGAAGAAGTAATGCAGAACCTATCATGGTACACAGAAGCAATGCAAAAATCATGCAGAATCAAGTCAGAAGAAATATCAGAGACATGTTCAATTAAACAAGATTAAACAAAGATAGACAAAATTAAAGACTAAGCTTCATAAGTGAACAAGAAGATATGCAAAAGTTCTTCAAAAGACTCAAAGACAACCATTGAAGAATAAGACAATGGACAAAACTTCTAAAGAGGATGTTACCAAAAAATTTACTAATGATAGAAGTTCCATAGAACCACTTTAGAAATTTTATTGAAGTATAAATTAAAGCATAGAAGTTCTGAGGACTCACTTAGAATTTCTGAACTCTAATTAGTTGCAAAAGTCATCACCAAACTTCCCTAACTAGTTTGAAAATGGTGTCAAAGGTTGCCACGGCTAAAATTTTTAAATCCTTTATATAGAGGATCAAAGATGACATCAAAGATAAGAAAAATAAAAACAAAGAGATTACACTGAAAATCATTTTGTTGATTAAGAGAAGATCATTCACAACCTTTCATGATTCAACTCCAACTGCTACATCACTGCCAAAGCATTCAAAATCCTCAACATTTGATCCACATCAACTTCAAAAGGAGTTTGAATCTGATCTCATTGCTTATTTTGTTTTTTCAATTAAGCTTTAGCTTTCATACATTCTAGCCTAATAATAGGCATTATTATTATACATTCATTTTGAAAAACCAAGAGTTAGTTGGTAAGCTCTGTAAAACTAACTGTTTGTAAAAGTTTTTGATTAGCTTTGAAAAACCAGCAAGTTATTTTGTAAGCTTGAAAACCAATGTGTAAGAGTTTCTAGTAAACTTGAAAAATCAATAAGCTATTAGTGAGCATGTAAAACAAATAAGTGTTATAGTGGAACCTGAGTTTAGTAGAGAAGATTAACTCGGAGAAGTGGAGTAGGAACCCAGAAAGGGCCAAAGCACTATAAAAATATCGTATATGTGATGTATGTTATTATCTCTTTCATTTTAAAGCACATATAGCTATTTATTGGCCAAAATTTTTAGAAGCTCAATTCATCCCCCCTCATGAGATACCATTTAGTTAGGGATCAACAAGATTGGCATCTCAAATTGCCAAAGGCGCTTTGGGCTTATCGGACCACTCCCCAGATAGAAACCAATACAACTCCATATTCTCTAGTGTTTGGGGCCGAGGTATTCTTGCCCTTGGAAGTGCAATTATCATTGCTAAGAGTTGCAATGCACTCAGGGTTAATAATAGATCAACAAGCCAAGTTGTGGTTTACAGAGCTTGATGCTTTAGACAAAAAGAAATTTCAATCCAAGCAAAGGATCGAGTTATACCAAGCCCACATGGCCAAGGCATATAATCGATTATTTAAGCATCAAGCATAGGCGATTTAGTCCTTATGCTAAGGACAAAGTTAATGGCGGGTGGCAAATTAATTGGCAAATTTGAGCTCGAATGGGAAGGGCCTTTTGTTATTCAAGAGGCTTACTCTAATGGCCCATATCGAATTATAAATAGTAATAGTATATGAGAATTACCCATTAGTGGGCATTTCCTAAAGTGTTACTATGCATGAGTCATAAGGGAGTAAATGCTGGGGGCATTTGCTCCCCCTTTCTAACCCATGCAAATGTTTCTTAAGTGATTTGATTTGCATGTAAAGTTTAAATTATCGTTATGCATAAAGTTTGCAAAAAAGGAAACATATCAAGAAGCCATATGTCATGACAAAAAGTGCTAAAATTACACATTCATTAATATATGGGATTCTCATACATAAAAGGAGTTTAGAAATGAGTTAAAGCAGTTAAATTAGACTCCTTTGAATGGCTAAATTGCTCCTCCACTATCTTCAATGCTCGAGAAGCTTTTGAGCTCATGACTAAGGATGACTTCAACTATATTAAAGTCTCCTTAGTTGCCATCACTT
>JAYJMB010048635.1:17339-29945 GCA_036873735.1 Pouteria campechiana
TAATAAGCAAGTTCCATGACTTGGGCTCTTTCAGTTTCCAACATTAACCAAGACGCATAATATATATATATATATATGAGAGAGAGAGAGTACTTACATACAACCATTGGCCGTGGAGCATACAATGTCATCTCCAGATGGATGCACCGCAACACTGACAACATCGCTACCGTCCTCAAGCTCGTATTTTGCCTAATTCGAGCAAAACCACAGCCAAAATCAATCCCAATTCGACGCAAACAGAGATATACACCAGGAATGATAAGACACAACTCTACCACCGCCACAGCTCAACGATCAAAGTCAACTGCTTTTACCGCCTAATCCGTAAATAAAGCCGCCTAATTTTTACAGCACTCTATACCGTTGGTTGTACCTGACCACTGCTCGAAAGCAGATAAAAGAGAAGGAAAAAGGAAAAAAAAAAAAAAAAAACGAATTTTTTTCAGCGCCCCTACCTTAGGAGAGGAGGAGAGGGACGTGGTTTTGGAATCGAAGGAGAAGATTTCGATTCCGCTCCCTTTCTTCCCCAGCAAGACAAGATGCTGGTTTTCCGGACGCCGTATCCACGCCGAGCACGTGACGGCGGCGTGCTTCGATCCTCCGCCGTCCATCGCGAAGAAGACGATGTTGCCCCGAAGGAGAGGCGGGGCATATGGTCTGCGTGCTTCCATACTCTCTCCCATTTATAAGGTACTTTCGCCGAGCTAGTGCACACGTGTGACTAAACCGTAAGCACAAGTACGAAAGATCCGAGCCCTCAATCAGGTGGCACTTATTCCCCTTCAATCGGTCGGGCGATCAGATGCCAATAACAAATGAAAATATGGACCGAATCAGGTGCAATGCTTTGGCCGGCTCAGCTTAACCAACACCGCGATGTTTGGCTACCATCAAATTTTCACAATATCTAACCCATTCATCATGTTAATCACCGTATTATCTTGTTTTCTTGTAGAATTGGTTAATCTGATTTATGCGGCCCAGATCAATCAAAATTTCCCCAAACCATTAAAACTAACTGAATTGAGCCATTTGGCTGCTTCGTTATGATTGATTAGAGAGGGATGAGGAGCAAATAGGGCCGCATTGATGATGAACGGAACAGATTTCGTTCACGCATTATATATTAAGCTTAATCTGCAAATAAAGATCTATAATTATCAGCCGTCCAATTGTCTCTCTCCTGTTGGCCTATTTTCTCACAAATCCAGACAAACCAGATTGTTCTGTTGCAGGAAAGAGAATGGAATTCAACGGTCGTGATTGTCGGATGCATTGAATTTTTTTATATTGCGGTTTAGGATTGCTGTCCGAGCTGGTTGAACGGCTTAGATTTCAGTTATAATACTCCTGTTTAAATATAGAAAGGAGTGGTGTTGTGGAGCTAACTGTTAAGGAGCTAACAGCTAAGCCTACGATGAAATCAACGGCAGAGACAGGCGCGATGAAAACGAAATAAAATCAACGGACCGAATATTCGGAAATATTCTGCAAGCGGTTAGTTATTCCATTGTTTATTTCATAGAACTTTCTGTAACAGATGCGATCTATGAAGAAATATTTTTCTCGTAGGTGACGGTTTGCCGGTTTGGTAGGGAAAAGCCGAAAACAACGGTCTGGATCGCCTGTAGTGTGGGACGTAAAAAGCCTTGGTAGCAACGCTAGCGATGCACCGATGACTACAGCAAGCGCGAGGTACCGAAGTTTTGAAGCGTAGATGCTTTCTAATTTCGTTACGGATGAGTATTATTTATCTAATGTTTAAAAAATCATTTCGGTTAGATACTTAATTAGATGGATCATAAACAATAATAGAACTTTAATATTATGTTTTCACTCCCGAATGAGATAAATTTAGTTTTCGGGTCTACCTAACCTTTAATTAAAATCATTCTTAAAATTTTAGTTAAAAAATAATGCCACCATATTTATATTTTGACTATTTAGCTAATATTTAAAAAATAATCTCAATTAATTAGTTGACCCATAAATGAGGAGAAAACTTTAAACGGTAGATATTCACTTTAAAATGAGAGAAAATTTGTAGTCAAATTAATCTCCAATTGAGTTGATTTTTGAATTTAGTAAAGCATCTAAGATAACATAATTAGATTGGCAATAAAATCTAAGATTAAAACCAAATCCTAAGGTTTTGTTTGGACGGTGTTAGTAATGCATTTGCATTACCTATGTACTTTTGAGACTAATGTAACAGATTAATTACCATAATAATCTTATTTTTATATAATTATATTTCTAATTATTTTTTATTAAAAATCTTATATCTCCTGGTCCACTTTTGTAGCACAATTCCAAAAGAATAGCCTAGCGAGCGCATCCCTCACACCCGCCATCCAAACGGAGCCCCGCAGTTGAGTTCGGGTAACCCGACCCGATCTAAAAAACAAAACCTTTAAAAATTAACCCACATTTCCGACCCCTCACTCTGCAAAACCCTAACATCGCTCTCTTCTTCCCACCGCCATTCCCTCCCCTCTCCTCTCCGCTCCCGCCGGCTGTCATCCCTACCCTTCTCCTGCTGCAAGCTGCTAGCTTTCACTGAAATTTAGCTGCAGCTATCGCTCCGTTCTCTATTTCTTTGAAGATGGTTCAATACAACTTTAAGAAGATCACCGTCGTGCCCTCCGGCAAGGATTTCATCGATATCATCCTCTCCCGAACGCAGCGCCAAACCCCCACTATTGTACACAAGGGCTATGCAATCTCCCGTCTCCGACAATTCTATATGCGAAAAGTCAAATACACGCAGCAGAACTTCCACGAAAAGCTCTCTGCAATCATCGACGAATTCCCCAGGATGGATGACATCCATCCCTTCTACAGTGATCTCCTCCACGTCCTCTACAACAAGGACCATTACAAGCTTGCCCTGGGCCAGATCAACACCGCCAGAAACCTTATTGGAAAGATCGCCAAGGATTATGTCAGGCTGCTGAAGTACGGGGATTCACTCTACCGCTGTAAGTGCTTGAAAGTTGCCGCCTTGGGTCGAATGTGCACGGTTGTGAAGCGTATCGGGCCTAGTCTGGCTTACTTGGAGCAGGTCCGGCAGCACATGGCTAGGCTTCCATCCATTGATCCCAACACAAGAACAATCTTGATTTGTGGGTATCCGAATGTGGGTAAGAGCTCTTTCATTAACAAGATTACTAGGGCAGATGTCGATGTGCAGCCGTATGCTTTCACTACAAAATCCCTTTTTGTAGGCCATACTGACTACAAGTATCTTAGGTACCAAGTTATAGACACTCCTGGGATTTTGGATCGGCCGTTTGAGGATAGGAATATCATAGAGATGTGTAGCATTACAGCTTTGGCGCATTTGAGAGCAGCCGTGTTGTTTTTCTTGGATGTATCTGGGTCTTGTGGGTACAGCATTGCCCAGCAAGCTGCCCTGTTTCATAGCATCAAGTCATTGTTTATGAACAAGCCGTTGATCATTGTATGCAACAAGATTGATTTGCAGCCACTAGGTGGGCTTCTGGAGGAGGACATGAAGTTGATTATGGAGATGAAAGCAGAAGCTGCTAAGACTGTGCTTGGTCAGGTTGGTGAGGCCAGTGGTGATGCTGTTCTTTTGAGTATGAGCACTTTGACTGAAGATGGGGTGATTGCAGTGAAGAATGCAGCTTGTGAAAGGCTATTGAACCAGAGAGTAGAGATCAAGATGAAATCTAAGAAGATCAATGACTGCTTGAACCGGTTTCATGTTGCAGTTCCAAAGCCCAGGGATGGGAAGGAACGACCTCCTTGCATACCTGAGGCAGTTCTGGAAGCCAGAGCTAGGAAGGAGGAGGTGGATAAGGAGAAGAGGAAGCTTGAGAAAGATTTGGAAGAGGAAAATGGTGGAGCTGGTGTCTATTCTGCCAATCTGTGGAAACATTATATTTTGGCAAATGATGAGTGGAAGGAGGATATAATACCAGAAATTTTAGATGGACACAATGTTTATGATTTCATTGATCCAGATCTCTTGCAGAGACTGGAAGAGTTGGAGAGAGAAGAGGGGCTCCAGCTTCAAGCTGAGGCGGAAGAAGATGATTTTGAAATGGATTGTAAGGAGCTGACCCCGGAGGAGCAAAAGGCTTTGGCTGAGATTAGGAAAAAGAAAAGGTTGCTCATTCAAGAGCACAGAATCAAGAAGAGCACTGCTGAAAGCCGCCCCACTGTGCCAAGGAAGTTTGACAAAGATAGAAAATTCACAACAGAGAGAATGGGGAGGCAGCTATCCACACTAGGCCTGGATCCCTCTGCAGCTATCAATCGGGCTCGTAGCAAATCTGTCACTAGAGGTCGGAAGCGGGAGAGGTCTCTAGCAAGGAGTGATGGCGATGCAATGGAGGTGGATGGTGATCAGCCCAACAAGAAGCTGAGGGCACGATCACAACCAAGATCACGGTCACAATCGCAACCACCTGGTGAAGTCATTCCAGGAGAAGGCTTCAAGGACTCAGCCCAAAAGGTTAAGGCACTGAAGATTGCAAAGAAATCGGTTAAGGCAAGAAACAAGGCTGCTCGGCGTGGAGAGGCAGATAGAGTTATTCCTAACCTGAAGCCCAAGCATTTATTCTCTGGAAAGCGCTCAATTGGAAAAACCAGTAGACGTTAATAACCACAAGGTATGCACTTGTCTTCTATCCTCCATCTTCCATTTTGGGTTGGTTAGGATCTTGAACCACTGATTGGTCATGCCTGTCTAGTATGCTGATCACCACTTTCACATGATTTGTTTTGAATAAATCTGTATGTTTGCTTTTGAGCCTTATGATCAGGCCAGTTAATCACAATGGGCTATCATGCTTATATGGCATTCATTGTCTCTACAGGAATGATCATTGGTTTTGCATGTTGAAAGTTGAGAGCTTTGGTTTGTGTTGGCTCTAGCTTTCTCATTGCTTTGATGAGGTGAGCCAACTGCCTCATCATCTATTTTATTTGCATGAGGAATTGTGATAATTCTGTGGAAGGAAACTGGCCGTGTTCATCTGAAGTTTTTCTATTTCGAATGCCATCTGTGCATGTGATTCAAACGTGCAATGTTCAAGTTGTCCATCAGGACAGAAGGTCAATGTATGGTAGTACGTAACCAAAATAGTTGTGAAGCAAAGAAATAAGAAGAACAGAACCCAGGAATTTTTTGCGAGTCCCAACTGTTGCTGCACCCGCAAAGCTATCTGCTGGATGGCATCCACAGCATTAAGAAACCTTACTTTGTAGAACTAAAGTTCATAAAATCACAAACAGTAAAACACAGAAAATCTATTGTGGGGTCGTCATTCAAAAAAAAATTTAAAAGGAAGGAAAAGTATGAAAGTTTTTTTATTAAAAAAAAAAAAGTAAAGGGATGAAAGATCCTAATGAATGTCACAAAACCCAGGCTGATGCTATTGGTTCTTTGGGGTTGTTATGGTCCATATAACCTGTGTGCTTACATTCATTTCTTATTAGTGATATACAAAATCTGAATCATACAATATTAATAAAATACACATAGATTTGATAACTAATCTGTGGTTTGGCATCTGACTGATTTGAAGGAAAACTGTGACTATTTTGCACTTTAGTATATGCTTGTCTTAACTTCTTCACATTTTAATGTGCACTGTTATAGCTTTTTTGTCATTTATTTTTTTAGTCCAAAAATCAAATAGAGCTGACTTAAATATTGGAGATTTTTCCAGCCTCTGCTCTGGAGCTCACATGCAGAGGTGGTAACCATAACAAAGCATAACTAGTCTCTATGGCCCTAATAGAGTTAGATAATTTGTTATTGCATCCTTTATTGTTGTAAGTCGTTACTTTTTGGTTTTCTTTTCATTACTTTTTTCTGTCTCCTAATTTATTCTCTGTTTTTGTAGGGCGTGACCTGAGTTCCAGTTGTCTGCCTACCTTGAACTTGTTTCCTCTATCAGTTTTGTAGCTGAAGGCTAAATATATAAAAAAAAAGTTAATATTTGGATATAAAATTCCATTTATTAATTTTACGGTTATGTAATGTGGTCAAAATGATTTCCATCTATTGTCTTAACTCTTGACTTTGTATTTTGTATTATCTTTTGTGTGGGTTATAATGGAAGAGTTAATCCTTGGGCTTAACTGTTATTCCAGCTTCGGAGGTTATGCTAATTATAAAGTAAATAAAGATAAAAGAGATGTATTTTTTAAGAAATTATGGATAATAATCTGGAAAAATAGAATTGTTAAGAATAAATAAATCTCGTGTTAAATAAAACCGGAATTGTACGCTAATTATTTGGCTTCTTATTCATTAAAGTATTAACGTTAGGAGATTATCAAAAGGGTAAATCCCTATGGACTACTTTTCAATGGTCTGCTTAACGTTTGGACATACTCAAAAGAATACTCCCGAAGTGTTCATTTTTCTTTGTTGCCTTCTAAAATGTTAATATGTGGGTTTATATTCATTGAAATCAATCCAAATTTCTTGGAATGGACCTTTCGCCGCATCTAACCGCTTTATTGCAAACCCCTAGTAAAACAGGAACAACATGCGACTGTCAAATACAGGATTTTCCACAGGCTGCGCTTCTCTTGCCTTAGAAACTATTCAAGCTCGACTATTGTTCCTAGCAACAAGCTCAGCAGTGTACTGTGTGATCCACCTATCGATGATCTCAATCTCCTGGTTTCGCTGCTTGATTAACCAGTCAGGATCACTAGGCACTGCACCCAAAAGATCCATGCAATGCGCACCTGAAGAGTAATTTCTCATCAGTAAACTCCATCTTTTATTATGCTTGATAAACAATGCAAGAGCTAAGGGGTGTAAAAATCTCTCCTCTTTCAATCTGACAATTAACTAACTCCAACAATTCTACCTTTTCCTGCCATTCTCAGTATTTTCAAATTCTATCTCCTCACTTTCATTCCAAAAACCTACTTTAAATTTCATTCACTTTACAACTCTAATTACCCTCTGTTATACTAACAGCGTCTTGTGCTCTTTCAAAACTATCTTTTACAATTTTATATCTTTTACCACTATCCAAGCATATCCTTATGACAAAAGGTAGCACCTGTATTTGCTCCATCCAATCATTTTGGGGAGCTTTGGAAAAATCAGGCTTCATGGGAATGGATGACCATCACAAATCATAGGTCCACCTTGGCAGGCAAAACTGACCTGATTTAGAATTCAGGTAAAAGGTAAACGAATGTTTGCAGTTCCTGAAGCCTCTAAGGCCATGCCAAGCGGTCCATTTGAATCTTGAAGCTACCTTATTTCGCGTTGCCATTTTGTCAAAAATGAGCAATTTTATCAGAGGATTGGATTGCAACTGCCCAATAGCTTATAGTGGTCATCCTTGTCCAGGTTGGAGCATGAGACAGATCAGATGTCATACATCTGGCTGTAGAGCCCGTTTGGATAGGTGGAAAAGGAGAGAAAAGTTTTAATTTCCTTTATTTATTCGATAAAATATATATTTGTTCTGGTTATTTTTACTTTTTTTCCACACTCAAATCCATCATTTGTATAATCGAATTTATCTTTTATATTAAAAAGTCATTTAATGTCTTTGTCTACTATTTCTATGATATCATTTTTCACTTCTGCTGATTATTTACTTTTCCACCTATTCAAGCAAGCACTGAAGATTAACACACTGGATCTGGCTCCTGACCATAGTTCAAGAAAATGTGAGGAGATTGATACCATGAGTGGTAATTAAAGCAACAATGCTGTCTGATATGTTCTTCAACACCCTGCGTTTGGAAGAAAAAAAAAATCATCATGGGCTGCTTGTTTGAATCCAACTAAGCATGGCTGTGGTTGTGTTTGGTTGCACCACAGATGCAGAAATTTTACCATATACTAAAGTGGCTGACATTGAATTTCTGTAAAGTTGGATCAGATTTTGGTGCAACAAAACACAGGTTAGATAGAAAGTTGAGCATTCTCTACCCTCCGGCGCTGTAAGGGTCCCTTAAGCCATTGCTAAATATGACGTTGCTGCCAAATCTTCGTAGTACTGATTTTATATCCTGCAATTGTCAAAAAACGGCAAATACTGTCAATTTTTCTCAAAAGAATATAATGGTGGGAGAAGGCATTTTTTAGTTCTTCTTTCATCCCAGTTGTGCAGAAAAAAGGTAGGCGATGAACTTACCTGCCCACCAAATTCTGTGGTAATCCAATGAGGCCTGGGAGCGACACCAGCCACCTTCAGGCATATGTCTGTGAAGTTCTTGAGATCGAAGGGCTGTGCTTGGAACATGGTATCGTTGCTCCCACAGCCAATGGGCATCACCATTTCTGTGCATGTCTGGAAAACAAGAAGAGAACTCTTTATCTGAATTCCAAATACAAACTAGATTCTCTCTCCTTGATGTGGCCCACAAGAAAGAAGGGGAAGCTGCAGTCATCCATAACTTTTTATTTTTTAATGAAGCGTTGAACATGATATGTGCTAAAATCATATATGTAATTGGCTCTGTTTAGTTTAATGTCAAAGAAGCATAGAAGAGAATAATAATACAAAAATAAAGAAAAATAAATTGAAAAAGGATGAATGTACATGTAATGTTTACCTTATTTCATTTAAAAACGTAATCTTTTTAGGATGTAAAAGAAAATATAGGAGAGTACAGAACTAGGCCCTCTTCATACACCTTTCCAACAGGCTCTAATGCAATGAAATTACCTGCCAATCCCAGGGTCGAATCCTTCTCTTTTCATCATCAAATTCGTGCACATCGTAGCATGCTCGTGGTCTCATCCTGGCAACAACAGCTGCAAATATCCTGTCGAGGATTTCAGACCCTTGTGCTGCGCTGTCCATTGCGCTGCACATGGCACTAACTGGGTATGCAGGTGGATAATCATATTGAGCTGCTGCCATGAACATAACTCCTAAGTAGTCCTTCAGCTCTCTACTGCTGTTCAAGGGGCTGAAATTTTCGAATGATTTGGAAAACATGTATTAGTGAAAATAACCCAAATTACAAATTGACTTGGGTTTAGCCCCACTTTGTCTAACCCAACCAAAATTTGTGTTGGGTTCATCCCATTCTCTTATTCATTGAACTTTATCATCTACGATGAAAAGACAGAGCTACACTTCTTCTGTCATTTCAACCTTAGAGAAACCCTAAATCATGATTGATAACAACCTTCCATAGTTATGCACATGCGATGGGCTAGATACAAACGTGAGATGTGAACTTCAAACTTGTGAAGTTACCTGCATGTTTTGAACTTTTGAGCCAACAATGTTAGGCCTTTGGTTTGGGTGGCGATTCTGTCCATCTCAAACCACGATTCCCTTATGGTGCTGTAGCAGCTCTCGCTAGTTTCCTGCAACCCCAACAAGAGGATTTAGAAAAAAAAAAAAAAACAGTGGCCTAGCAGACAAGCTGCAAGCATCACATGATCCAGACCATGGATTTGGTGGCCCATCTCTGATGTGCCAACCATATATGTGCTAACATTTTACTGATGGTTAACAGATATTTATTGTAAATATAAGATATATTAGTGGGGTAATGATTCCACAGTAATGTTATCGTGAAAATCTTCCAATTGTATGAGTTTCTAAATATTGTAGTCAAATAAGTGGTGGAAAGCTTGATGAATGTATTAAATTTAAACTATAGATCTTCATGACTCAAAATAAACATTTTGCATGAAGATTTTTCTGCTGATACTACTATGCAATCATTTTGCATGTTGATGATCTTCATGCAATGGAAAAAGATGGCAATATGCATTTTCTAGTGTTGGTGATCAAATGAATGGTCTATATTACTTAAGTGGTTCCAAGATTTTTGTTATAAGGCCATGCTAAAGTGAGCATTTTGATATTAATGTGCATGTAATCAAATTTTTAGTGGATTAGGATGATGCCAAAGAAGATGATTCCATCGTTTACCATTATCAGTATTAAACTTAAATTGTCTGATACAGAAGGACAAGTTCACCTGTTTTTATGGATAATTTTCTCTTCTTTTTTCCTGTCTGCTCTGTATCTGAGGTCAGTGTCATTCCATTTCAAGTAGGGGCATATGGGATGTACATTTTCAATCACTGCGACATAGGTCTCCCAGAAAACCACCAGCCTACATATGTATTGCTACTGAAATCCTTTCCTTTAAAATCTGTCTGATACAGAAGACAAATGCACCTTTTTTGGAATATTTTGTTTATTATTATTTTTTTATGTAGGCTATGATAACTAAGTTTAGTATCTTTCCCTCTAAAGCAGTGGCACATGGGATGCACATTTTGAATCACTGCAGCATGGACCCATTACAAAACTATTAGTCTGCAGACAAACTGATAACAGGGTGTGTGCCTTCCAACCATAAAGCAAGATGCAAATACTTAGTTTATTTACCCTTTATGATTATGAGAGGCTACTCTCATCAAAATGACATTCTACAACCATGAGAATCTACCCCATGAATTGTATACTTCCTGAGTTAGTAGCTTACCCTGAAATCTTTAGTCACAATAGTCAAGTAACCATTTTCTGGTGTGATATCATCAAAGTAGAGAACTGGTGCTGATGAAGCCAACGCTCCAATTGCAATGTGTGGGTATTTCAACCGAAACCATGATGCAAGCACTGAATACACAAAATTATCATCAGCAAAATGTTTCGAGATTTGCACACATGGGTGTGTTTGGATGCTCGATCAAATCGAGCTGCAATAGTCTGACTAAAATTTTATTCCCTTTTAATTTGCATTTGGGTGTCTAATCAGATGTGAAAAAAAATGTTAAAAAAAAAAAGGCAGGAAAAGGCAAGTTTATAAAAAATGTGTAAAAAGGACGATGATGATATTAATAGAATAAAAGATAAAAACGGATAATAATATGAAAAAATAAAGCTGTTATGAACAATTAAAAATAATTAAATGTACATATTAAACTTAAATGAAACTGAATAAGCTTTTGTACTTGTCTTACTAAAAACTAAACACACCCTAATTGCAAAATGTTGTAATTAACCCTGCATCCAAACATTCGCTTGATATTTTCATAGGTCAAGATCATCTCAAAGCAACCTACTTCCACCATATGAACCTCCAACGGCAATGACTGGACAATGCTCTGCTGATAAATTCTTCTTTAAGTCGATGATTAGCTCTGCATAATCTGCCAGCGCTTGTGCTGAGCTGAAGTAACCCAGGGTGCTTGAATTCTTAAATGCTTCATCCCATGACCCAAATGGCACAGATTCACCATAGTAGCGATGCTGTTGAGAGAGAGAGAGAAGGAAAAAAAATTGGTTGACCAATTAATAATCATCAAACCATCTCGATGCATGCTATAGAAAAACATCATAAAACATTGAAAGCTTAGGATAATCAGGCAATTAGGACTTTCTTTCTTACCTCTATATAGACAATGAGAGACTTGTAGCGAGGAGCGTTGTCTGTGAGAAATCCGGCAGATTGAATATCGGCGAACAAGCCCGATTCATCTCCTGTGTAGACAAAGATAGGAGAACTAGAATTGGCCCCACCCCAGTACTTAGAATTGATTACATACCGCTGTTGAAAGGTATCATAACTTTCTGGCCTGTAACTGAAATGGTCGAGTGTTTGTGTGTAGTAGCGTGTCTCAAGGTCATCTGCCGTGACAGATTTCATTTCGTATAAGCCATTGAAGTCTCTTCCCAAGAAGCCGAGCTTCGAGATCTTCAAAGAGGATGCTGACAGGCACAGTGAAAGAAATACAAGGCATGGCGCCAGCACTAGCTTCAGAAAAATGCTGTTACTTGTCATGTCTGAAGGTGATGAATGAAAACGAATTCTAAACTGGAATGAATGGCAAGATCTTTATATTTTGTCCCATATACACCACCATCAACTTGGAGTTGATGGTGCAAATAAATTTGACGAAAAAAATTATTCTCATTTTCACCGTTTTAAATACAATCAACAGGTTCCATCCCACACTAGTTTTGGAAAGCGTGCACAGGCAAATACAGATGAGAGAAAGTCCATATGCATGAATTATCTAAAGAAATACATACCGTGAGTCATGCCTGATCAAATAAATGTCCAACGTAGACCAATAGGTTTAAAACTATTTTTAGGTTTGGCTCACTTTTCTCTCTATTTTTGTTCCAAATAACCATGAGCGAAGGGTAGAAAGCCCTGTGATCTAGAGCTTGGGTAAGATATTAAAACAGTATTTACACCTTGGTGGGTTCTCTCCTTTTCAACTTAAAAACCAAACCATAACCTCCCTGCCCTTAAACATAGTTCAATTAATAGTCGACGTTATGTAAGTTTTAGTCCGTGTTTTGCCAGAGATAACAGGCTTGTGGGGTGCATGGGCTACACCATTCACTTAGTTCCATTCGCCTATTGTAAGGAAAAATGATTCCTTACAAATGTTTACATAAAAAGTTTCATATCAAATGATTTGCTTAGGCCTCATGATAATTGTAATGATCCTAATCAATAAAAGTTGTCCTTTTATGTGATATAGCATATTTTACCATTGACTTTGATTTTATGACCATTTGACATGTTTGATCGATTATTGGCAATGATAGAACTGTTGGATTTGCCTTGGGACACACGACCAAATAGATGGTTTGGGATATA
>JAYJMB010048646.1:0-75719 GCA_036873735.1 Pouteria campechiana
CGCATGGCCTAATGATCTTTTATATATTTTTCCAGTAGTCATTCTAGGTACTATTGCATGTAATGTAGGCCTAGCGGTTCTAGAACCATCAATGATTGGTGAACCAGCGGATCCATTTGCAACTCCTTTGGAAATATTACTCGAATGGTACTTCTTTCCCGTATTTCAAATCCTACGTACAGTACCCAATAAGTTATTAGGTGTTCTTTCAATGGTTTAAGTACCGACGGGATTATTAACAGTGCCTTTTTTGGAAAACGTTAATAAATTTCAAAACCCATTTCGTCAGCCAGTAGCTACAACAGTCTTTTTGATCGGTACTGCAATAGCTCTTTGGTCAGGTATTAGAGCAACATTACCTATTGATAAATCTCTAACTTTAGGTCTTTTTCAAATTGATTTAACCATGAAATACAACGTGTATATATATGTATCTAGGGGATAGTCGCTTCAAGGCACTCCTCCCTAGATACATCTCTTAAATTTCATTATAGATCCATTCCGGAAATAAGGATCATGCTAAAGATTCAAAACTCATTTTATTTTCTACTTTTCTTTTTTCTAATTAGAAAGAGATGAAATAAATCCAACGGATTTAAAATGGATTCTTATTCTTAGGTTCATCCTCCCTCTTGAGTTAAGCCACCCTACAGGAACCAACAAGTGGTATCAAAGCAGGCTACATAACTAATTATAGAGATCCACATAGCTAACCTAATAGTATCATCCTCTATGTTCCGTGAAGGATACTCCAACTCCCAACTTCCATATTATGATGAATCTAATTATGCACAATGGAAGAGAAGATTGGAAATACATCTTATGGCCAATAACATTTAGCTATGAAAAATAATTTTCATTGGCATAAGTGAGGATGAAGTGAGACTATGGTAAGAAAATATCAAAGCTATGAATGCCTTGCTACACGCTCTCTACCCCACCATATGCATGCTTATCTTAACCTATAAAAGTGCAAAAGAAATGTTGGATAGGTTATAGATAATATCTAAGGGGCAAATAGATTTGCACTTGAATAATACTAATCTTGTTATTGAGAATGACTTGAGTGCAGGAAACAAAGGAGAAGAAGCTGAAGAAAATGAGGAACAACCTCTTAAAGATTCCTCATGGGTTGAGGGGGAGCAACCCAAAGAAGAGGAAGAATAAAAGAAGATTGATCAAGTTCCACCAAAGGGAAAATGGCTTCTTGATACTGGATGAAGAATATGTTTAAAGAAGCCAGAGGCAAAGGAAAGGTAGGTGCAGGCATGGCAACTCAAATCCAAATTCCTCTATATTCTTTACTCATTTGTTTTTGATATGATTTCATTTGTAGAGAATGTTAAAATTTAGTTTAGAACAACCTAAATCAAATAAATTCATGATGCAAAACTAAAACACAAATTGAAATAGAATTTTAGATACACCTGGGAAAATGAAAACATTCATATAAGAAGCAAATAGTTTAAGTAATGAATGATCTATTCAAAATGATGAAGTACATATCATCCTGTTGTGTAGTCTAAATTCTCAAATGCATACTATTCTGTATTAAAAGAAATTATACTGATTAAATTGTGGCATAGAGCTCAAATCTGATTGATTTTGCTAATGAAAGAAAAAGTGCAAGAATCTTTTAAGTCTATGCAAAAAAATCTTGAAATGAGTACTTACAAGAAGGAGAATGATGAAAAATCAATATCATCCTCTCAATCCACACTTTCAAGCTAAAGAAAGAAAAAGGAAGTAATCAAGTTAAAGACCATCCATCAAACTCAAGTTCGTCACATACAAATGTAGAGCAACATGCATATTGTAGACTTCGTCTATCATAAGTAAGCTTTAGATGAATAACCCACTTTGTTTGGGAACATGAACAAATAATTTGTCTAAGCCCCCTTGAGTCATCTGGCACTTCAAGGATTCATTTGTTACTTATCACAAACGAATTAAGAGACAAACAGCATGAAGAGATGATTCGTCTGCACTAACTGGATTTGTCTAATATTCATCTAAGATGAATTAAAAGATGAACATGGCGAGATGAATGGACAACTAGACAGATACTTTGTCTAAAAAATAATTCCAAACAGCAAGTGTTGAAATGAGGAATCGGGCTTGACAACTTCAGTTATAAGCTCAATTACAAAATCTACAAGGAAGCGATAAAAGGGATAAGTTGTCCAACTTGATACATTTATTTAATAAATGGAATCTATGCTTTACTAGTTTATACATTTTACATGTCTCTAAAAATGACTACCTTAAATTTGAATGGATATAAATTCACTATTTCTAAACTAAATCATTCTAAAAATTTAAATTGATATAAAAATAACTAATCCTTAAAATAATTATAGTCCCAAGGCATAGTCAAGCCTGTTTGGGAAACCTTATGGTTTAAGGTCTCGAATAGGCATTCCATGCCTAGCCATTTCTTCTGTAATTATCATTAAGGCTTGAATTCATAAGATTAAAAACAATCAACAAAATAACTTAAATCTTGGTTAATGCTTAAAAGTTATGCTCATGTCATGAGTTATTGCATCTTATTTATTATTACCACCATTGATGATTATAATGTTTGCAAGGATACTTGAGCATATACAGCTTGACGTTATATGATGAGGAAATTCAAATAATATGTGATAGTCTGATTCATCCCAAGTTGTTTTATGCAATTTCCACATCATCTGGAGCAATTTTAGTATTTTTTTCATAACATTTTCATAAGAACCCAAAATGGCACAATTATTAATTCCATAGATAGATAATTTCAAGGGCTATAACTTTTATGTTGGTCATTGTTTCTGAATCAACCTCTATCTTGAGTCATGGGCCCTCAAAGTCACATCTTGCTACACACAAATTAGTAGATAAACTGTAGCTCTAGAGATAGTTGCACTATTTTAAATCAAGCGCTTCTTGGGAGGCAACCCAAGATTTTTCTAAACTTTCTTTGTTTTCTTATCATTTAGCTTAGTATTTGCTCATTTTATTTACTTATAGGATAGATTGTTTTTAATTTTTGGTTGTCGTGTGTTGTAGAGGGAGGAATTTTGATTTTAGAGGATTGTTGATGCTCTTCCAAGTGCTAAAATGATGCAAAACTAGCTCCAGAGAAGAGGATGTGAATGCACTTCATTCAAGGAAGCCCTTGATCATTAACTTCTTTCATTATTTCACATTGAGGACTATGTTGAGTTTAACTTGGGGGCTGTTTTGCATTGCATTCAAGTGCATTCAATTTTGGGTAAATATTTTTTTGAATTTAGGCATAATTTTTTATGAGCTGCACATTTTAAAAACTTAACTAAAAATATCCAAGAGTAATTGTGTGTATCATGCTGAAACTAAATGGATTGGATTAGTGATTCTCTCTTGATGATTACTAACTTATGCTTAGTGTTTTAGTACCATTGCACGTGATTTAGAAGGAAGGATAGACACCAACTTGTGATTCATTAATTCTTGTGATAAGTCTTTCATTTTCATGAATGATGAAATTTTTTTTTGAGCACCTTATGCTATGATCTTGCAAAGTGTATGTTGATGAGTTTATAGTGTTATGAATTCAGTAACTTATTTTGGTTGACATAAGCATTCTAGAACTTGCTTGATTATTCCTCAAGGCAAAATCCTAGATTATATGTTTACTTGGAAGTGATTTAGGCATTCTTTGATTAGTTTGAGCCTTTCAAGCTAACCTAGTATATTCATCTCACTAGTGTCCCTATTGAGCCTTATGAGAGAATGGCATATACAAAACATATGAAAAATCTCAATTCAACTTTTCTTTCTTTAGCCTCATCATTAAACATTGTTTTAGCTTGAAAAATCATGTTTGACATATTAAGAGACATATTCTATGCTCATGGTTGTTTGAGAGGTATGAGTGAAGCAAGAAGATAAGTTTAGGGGAATTGAAAAGAAAAATGCTAAAAGAAAAAGAAGAGGGATAAAAAGAAAAGAATTCATAAGGATTCATCTTTCAATTGGGTTGATCACATCTTCTCCATAAACTTAATAGAAAACAAGTTTGGTGGTGTCGTAGTAATGCGGCCCATAAAAAGGAAGAGAAATGTAAATAAAAAGTAAAGAGAGTGATACATTCATGTGAAATTCAATTATGATCTCTTACCCTATGAATTCACATTCCTTTTCTTTGTTAGCCAAAACCAAGGCCCCATTATAAGCATAACAAAGACCTATTGATTTAAGTGAACAAAGTTATCTACATTAGTAGAGAGGGATCATGAAAAACAAGCTTATGGAGTATTTTGTGAAGATCATTAGAATCAATAAATTGCATATCATTGATTAATAATCATATCATGTACATAAGAGTAACAAGCACACACACATTGTCACTTCATGAAGGGATTGATAAAGCATGAGAATCATGAGATTACATGGCATGTGTCTTGAATGAATTTTAAATCATGTGTCATGAGTAATTTATCTGGCATGTTACCGATTGTTTGAGAGAGATTTTTCCCAATCGATTCATGAGTTCAGATTTTATTTTACTCGAGGATGAGCAAAAGCTAAGTTTGGGGGTATTTGATGAGCTCATATTATACCATGTTTTAATACCTAAATTCACATGTATTTTGCATCATATTTTGATGTAAAATTAGTAGTTTATAAGCACATTCCAATGAATTTGCACTTAGTTTAGTTATTACTTGATAAGGAAATTCTAGGTTGATCTATTAGGTCTATTTAAGATAATTAAGTGCAAGAAAATAAGAAATACATCAAGGTGGATAGAAAAACAAAGTGGTGGAGCTTAGATGATGAACAAGGGGATGAAAGATGAATAATTTGAGTGGATAGCAACTTCCACACCACGTCTTCAACTTGAAGTGAAACTTAGCATCACTTGGAGGCCATTTTGGGCATATTTAGAGGCTGAATCAGCCAAAGTAGTAAACATGAAAGTTTTGTTTCTTGAAGTTATCAGTCCAAAGGATCAAAAATCATAGTAGTTGGAATTGAAACATGGGGGTTATGGCCAAAATGTTGTAATTGTCTCAAACTTCAATCATGCTGACAAGAATTTCGGAGATTCAGACAATGGTATCACTTGTAGTCCAATTTTGGCATACTTAAAGGATTATTTGGAAGACAAGGTCAACATCATGTTGTATGTATTTGAATTATATTCCAAATGAATCAGGAATGAAGTGATTCAAATATCAAACGTGGGAGTTATGACCATAACACTGCAACTATCTCTGAAGTCAATCCAGTTTCAAATGTGCAAAACATGGTATCACATGTGGCTGAATTTTGGTATATTTAAAGGATGATTTGAAAAAAATATTCAACATAATAGTTGTATATCTCAAAATTAGATGACTGATTCAAGAAGAGTCACACGATTCCTAGTTTAGATGAGGTGTTATGGTCAAAATAGTGAAAGCATCTCTAGGAAAGCAAATTCTAGGCTACGACTTTAGATTTTGGGCTGCGGCATCAAACCCCTCTTCAAGTGCATTTTTTAATCAGATATTTCCACACCACGGCATGGAATTCTAGGTTGTGGTGTCAAATCTTGTTCAAGGCATTTTGTGGAGACAATAATTTCCAGGCCGCGGCTTGGCATTTCTTCCCCTTCATTTGTGCAAAATTTTAGGCCCCATTTGGGCATTATAAAAACCCCTCTTTGGGGGAAGTGAGGGAGTCTTTGGCTAGAGTTTTTGGGGGCTTTTGGAGCTGCTCTTGGAGGCTCCTTTGGAGGTCAGAGGAAGGAGATTTTTGCAAGAGAAGAGAGGCAAGGAAGCAAGAGGAGATGAAAGTTCTACAACATTGGAGTTTAATGGAGGGAGTTTCTTCTTCTTCTTCTATCATGAACTAGTTTTCTCTTTCTAGTGTGAAGATGTAACCTTCTTTGATGTTCTTTATTGATTGGGATTGTTGTTTATGAATGAAACTTCATCTTATTTGATTCATTATGCTTATTGCAATCGTTTGATTTGTTTAATTCTTGATCACCAATTTCATGAATGAGATTGATTGTTCGAGAAAATGGTTAAGGTAGACATACCTTAGAAATTTGGGCAATTGCTTTAGTTCCACATTAGCTTTTACTTCTTGTACCGATGATTCTTCTTCAAGCACTTCCACCTTGTTGCTAACCTTCTCTTTTGAGGAAGTTTTCATAGTTAAGACATGCTCCATGACTTCCTTAGAACCTGTCATATCTTGACTAGTAGAAATTGCAATGAAATTTTCCATTGGATCTTGAACACTTTCATCAATAAACATAGTTATGACACCATTATCCAAAACCTCAATCCTTTTGTAAGTATTCTTCTCAACTGGATAATCTAAAGCACAACAAATGTTAAACCTTACCTCATCATCATTAACCCTCAAGGTTAACTCACCATGCTACACATCAATCAAAGCTCTTCCAATTGCTAAGAATGGTTTTCCAAAAATCAATGGCACCTCATAATCTTCTTTCATGTTTATGACAACAAAATCAACTAGAAAGATGAATTTATCTACCTTTGCAAACACACCTTCTATGATTTGCCAAGGATAAGTCAAGGACCTATTTGCCAATTGTAGTGTAATGGTATTCGTCTTCACCTTTCCCAATCTAAGTTTCTAAAGCATAGACAAAGGCATTAAGTTAATAGATGCACCAAGATCACATAATGCTTTAAAAGATGAATTGCCAATAGAACAAGGAATAGTAAAAATCCCTGGATCCTTCAACTTTTATAAAAGCTTTTTTTACAATATAGCACTGCACTCCTCTATCAACCTCACTCTTTCAAACTCTTCAAGCTTTCTCTTCTTGGATATGACTTCCTTCATGAACTTGGCATAGTTAGAAAACCTCTACAAAAGGAATGTTAATGTGAATTTTCTTAAAAAATTCTAAGAATTTGCTAAATTGTTCATTGATTTTCTTCTTTTGAAATCTTTGAGGAAAAGGAAGTGGGGGTTTTAAAATTGGAGGGTTATAACGGAATGTAATCCTCCCTAGTTTGTAATCTTTCCTTTTTGGCTCTTCTTTCTTCTCCTCCTTTTCTTTCCTTTGTCTAGCATCATCTTGATTCACTAATGTTGAGGCTAATTGTGGCTCATCATGCTTCCTTGGAGACTCCAATTCTCTGCCACTCCTTAATGTTATAGCATTACATTGCTCCCTTGGATTCTTTTTAGTATTACTTGGAAAGATAACTTTGCTCATATTGTTGATGGAATTTGTAAGTTGACCAATCTGAGTTTCCAAATTCTTGAAAGATGCATTCATGTTTCCCATATGTGTCTCAAGGCTATCAAATCTTGCTTCAGTCTGATCATGTCTTGCTTCACTTTTACAATTCTAAATACCATAATTAAAGAGTCTTCAATCTTGCTCAACAATCCCAATCTACATTTAGGAAATCTTCACCTGGCCTGTCAGCTAAAAAAATAAATAAGAAGGCATGAGTTCAGGCAACTCAGTAAGTAGATAAATGTAATAAACAATAATTGCTCCATAATAATTCATGTCATATTAAACAATCAATATCCATCAATGAATACCACATAAAGAAATCTATGTTATTTTTCATTAATGCATCAAACTCATATTAAACAAATCTTCAAATTAAACATATAATATAGGAATATTCTCTATCCCTCTCATTAAACATCTATCTCAACCCAAAATATCAAATATTCCGATCTAAGAAATACTTAATATCCCTAATAATCAAACAAAATCAATTTAAACAAATATAGGATATCAACTATCCCCAATCAAAACATACATGCCCGAATTTTAAACAAATGGGATGTATATTATCCCTAGCCATTCAGTGGAAATAAATGCCTACTTACCTTGTCATACTTCCAAACTATTTCTCCAACTCGACGCCTTTTCATCCTTCTCAGATCATCTTGTATAGTGTAAAATCTCATTCGTTATCGATATAGCTTAAACTGATTTCTTCTAAACTAATGAATATGATTTATGTCTAAGCCCATGTTTCTCAAGGGCATAATTTCATATTTATCATTTGTTTAGCATAAACATTCTAACTTCTCTTACCATAATAAAGCCATATAGGCTACTCATATCCATATTATATAAGATCAGTTAAAATTTAATATATTCAACAAAGTTTCTTAAGGAATCTCACTCCTAATCATATGTAATCATCATACGATATAACTGGCATATGATTGACTTCCATAACATTCTCATTAGATGTTTAATATCATTAATTTTTGGCTAACATGGCCCAAACATATACATCTTCTTTAACCCTTACTTAGGGTATAGCCCAAATTTCATTTCCACTAGCCCAAATTGACCCAAATATGTCTTAAAATATCATAATCATGCATTTAATCATTTATCTTATAATAATTTTAGCAAAATCATAAAATTCTCAAATTTCACTATTTGCCAAAACCCTAGCTTAGCATAATTCATGATTTCTTATGCCAAATCACTATAATTAATGTATTAAACCATTTTCCCCATGATTTCTATACCAAATTCATCATTTTCCCCCAAAAATTCCATAACTCTAAAACCCTAATTCATGAAAATTCAAATTTCAGTTGAGGGAAAACAACTTACCATGAAGATTAATCATGGCTTCCACCCATAGATGAGATTTCAAGCCTAAAACTCCAAATCGCCCCTTGTAATTGTAGCAAACGTGATTTTCTTCCTTTCTTCATCCTCCAAACAACTAAACCTTGGGATTGCTTTTGTCTTTGATGAATACCATGACTAAATCATCTTCTTATCTTATAAAAGGAACAAGGATTTAGGTAAGAGAGAAACCTAGGGCAAGGGTTTGAGGCATGGGAGAGAAAGAAAATGGAAAAGGATAAGAATCCTAGGGCAAGGGTTTGAGGCATGGGAGAGGAAAACGGAACGGAATAAGAACAACGGGACAGCCAAGGCTTTAAAAAATTAGATTTTTCTTTGCTCTGATGCGTCACTAAGCCTGTGTTGTGACATATAAAACTTGTGTTGTGACGTAGAGTTCACTGCCTGCCAAATTTCATGACATAGACTTCCTGTGTTGTGAAATAGGTGTCACGACACTGAATTCCTATGTCATGACATTAACCTACTACCCATTCTGAGATATTTTTGTATTTCATCCATAACTTTCTCATACCATATCCAAATTGAGTGATTTTTCTTCAATTAGACAAATAATTTCATGACTTTCATGCTGAATGTTCTTCCAAATTATTCTATTATCTATGTCCAAATTAAATCACAATGAACCCTTTTTCCAAATTCAACTTTTTCACTTATGAAAAATCACCATAGTCCCCATTTTACATAAAACACTTTAAATTTCCCAATAATCACTTTCCATGTATCACATACATGAAATAAGACTTGTTTATGCTATTTATTAATTTATTTGAAGTCAATTTTTAAAAATCGCTCATTCAGTTATTTTTAACTGAATTTCTCTCAATTTTTTTGCTATAATGACTTCACATGCCATTTTTATTCTAAAATACATCCAAATCTTAAACCAAGTTTCCACATATTACATATCTGAAATAAAATATGTTCATGTTATTTTTCATCTCATTTTCAATTATCAAAAATCACCTATTCAGTTCATTTTAACTGACTTTTTTATCATAAGTAACTCCATATGCTATTTTTATTCTAAGTTACATCCAAAATTCAAGCTAATATTTCACACAAATTACAATACACATAATGACCATGTTAGATCATTCACATAGATCTTAAACAATCTTTTACTCAAATTCACCACTTGAGTTATTTTTATTTAATATTCGACTCAATAGTTCAAAATTAAAAAATCATCTCCAAATTTTGATTCAATATCTCATACACATCACATTATACATAATAATCATGCTACATTGATCATTCAAGTCATATACATGACTTTACTCAAAATCACCACTTAAATTTTTTTTCACTCAAAATTACTAATGAAGTCATTCTCTTTATTCAATTCAGTTTTCCATAACAAATTTCTTTATAAATTAGTGTTTATCACTTCAATTCTTCACTTTAGTGAAATGCGAAGAATTTTTCCTAAAGTTCAACACCACAGTGTTACAATATGTAACTTCATCATTAGTTTGTGAGGTACATTGTAACAACCGGGATGTTAAAAAGTGTGAAAATTTTAAGAATTTTTTTTAAATTAGCATTTGGGAATTAAATGTATAGGAAATTACAAAAAGTAAGGGCAGTGTTATGAGAATTGGGATATTAGGTGACTAAAAATATTATTATTAATTATTTTAAGTTAATTAATTATGCATTTTAATACCACAATTATATAAAAATTGTTATGGAAAAGTTAGAAGAAACAAAAAATGAAAATAGGGTAAAAAATGAGCATAAAAAGTTAGCATCAAGGTTGACATCATGGCCTGACAATTGATGCCGGATCGCAAAAGGGGCAAGGCGGCGTCAGCAAAATCGATGCCACAGCACCAAAATTGACACTACAGTGTCAGCAGGTGAGGCTAAGTCGGTCAGCCAACTTTTTAAGGTCTACTCCATTCTGTTTTCTTCCTCCCCATGCCTTAACCCCATTTAGCCCTAAACCCTTGCTATTTTGCTATAAAATATGAAGATCTAAATGAGTAATCACTCAAGCATGCCTTTAAACTTGGGTTTTAGGAGTTTGGAAAGTTGAAGAATGAGGAAAATCCTATATTTTGTGATTGGAGGATGCTATTTCGAGTCTTGAGCATGGATTCATATTTCATGATGGAAATCACACTTGAATATCATTCTAAGTTGCTTTCTCTTAACCGAAATTGGTTTTTTGTGAACTAGGATTTTTGTGAATAGTGGAAATTGGGAGAATTGCATGATGTAGTTATGTAAATTATGAGGAAATGGTTAATGGGTTGATTGTCATTGTTTTGGGAATGATTTGGGCATAAGAAATGACGTTTACATTAAGCTAAGCTAGGGTTTATGAACAATGATTTTTGGGGCAAAATGGCCTGAGTTGCACTTTAATTCATAAGGAAAATGATTCATGTATTGATTAATAGAATTTTGACATGAATTAGACTTGAGGGAGTCTAATTATGTTGTTGTCCATAAACTATGAAAAAGGGATTTTCTATATAGAGTGCTTAAGTAGGGAAATGAATGAATTAAAAGTTGAATTGACTTGCTCTTAGGAGTGATTACATGTTGAGTATGTGATAAAAGCTATTTTGATATTAAAGATGTTATATATGTGTTGAATATGTAGTGTAAAATGTGAGAATGTAAGTTAAACCAACTTGTAGCTAATTTTAGAGTGCGGTTATGCACTTAAAGAATATATGACGTGATAATGGACAATTGAGTAGGATGAGAAGGCATGAAACTCATGAAGTGATGAGGTATTCATTAGTGAGGCAAGTAGGCACTTCCTATTTTGTACGTATAAATGTATGGGGATAATAGTTATCCTGTTGATTTTATACAGGCATGTATGCATGGATGGGGATATTGAATATCCTGTATTTAGTTAAAGACTAATATTTATTGAACTTAATGAATACATGGATGTTAGGGATAGTGAGTGTTCCTTAAATTGAAATAATTGGTATTTTGTTTATGATATGCATGTTTGGAGTGTTCCCTAAATTGAAATAATTGGTATTTTGTTTATGATATGCATGTTTGGAATAGAAAGCATTTTGTGTCTTAATATTACTTATTCTTGTGTATGGATATCTATATGTGATGGATGAAAAATGTTCCAGGTTGGTGTAGATTGTTAAACTGATAGGGATGAGGATTATCCCATAATTTTTCTTTCTATGGTGTATGGGCAAATATAGGAATGAATGAGGATTTTAAGTATCTCAGAATGTCATATATGATCATTGAATCGATGTATATATGGATGGAATGGGAAGCATTTCGTGAGTTATTTTCTGTGCCTAAAGGGCACAGTTAGGAGATGTGGTGCTGGCATGGCATAATTGTGATATTTGATATGGATATGACTTGTGATATTATATGCCTAAAGGGCATAGGTTATTTTATGGGAATTTTAAGGACTTGAGCTTCATGATCATATACTCATGGTGATTATATTATTATATTGTATTCATGTTCTGGATTCGAGCCTGTGGTTTATGATTAATTATTATTGACTAGCATGCCTACTTACTAAGTTCTCTCAGGACTCATGCCTTCTTATTTTATGTATTTAGCTAACAGGTCAGGTCAAGGACCCTAATTGTGGGTTGAGACTAGTGAGTCAGATTAGAAGACATTTCCTTGTGGTATGACATATTGGGATTGGAATCCATAGAATAAGTGTATAATTATATTTAATTCAAGTGTTGTATAAAAGAGATGTATTGACATGTCATATGACTTATTAATAATATTGTATATGGATCCGTAGGATCTTAGTGATATATATTGCTATCATGATACGATTCTGGTCTTGGGCAGGTAGCTGTGAGTATGGGTGTGAGTTTTATGTTTAATGTTATTATTTTATGATTATTAAAATGATAGCTTTATATGATTAATGTATGATAGGTATAAATCCTTATATCTTAGGATAGGTTCTGTCAGATTTTTGGCAAAATAGTTTTGTTAAAAATAAAAAAAATTATAGAGGAATGGTAAAATGCATAGGCCCTAGAGTGGGGCATGACATACACTTACTATTGCTTTGATTTGTCGCATTTAAGGCCATAGTTTTCTTTTGTTTGGTGGGATCTTCTCTTTTATTCTTTACTAGATAATGCAAAAGGAGTGAGATGATCGAGTCATCAACTTTAAGCTCATTCAGATCATTTGTGCAACACCCAAGGGTTGAAAATGAAAGGTAAATTTTTTTATGATGATTAGAGGTGAAAAAGCTCAAAATATAAATAGCGTCACTTGTGTCCAAATTTTGACTTAAAATTTAGTGATTTAGAAAGCATATATAACAAAAAAAAAATTATATATCTTAAAATTCTCTTTCCAATGATTCAAGAATCACTTAATTCCGAGGTCATATGAGGACGTTATAGTTGAAACATTATAACTGTCTCTAAATACAAAAAGTGTCACTTTGAGGCTCTACGAATCCAAATGGAGGATAATTTAGAAATAGTGCTCAACACAAAAGTTGTATCCCTTGAAATTATCTGTCCAATGGAATAAGAATCACTCAATTCAGAGTTTGTATGAGAAAGTTATGGCTAATGCACTGAAACTGCTCCTGGTGGATAATTAAGGATGCAAATTACAAAAATTAAGCTAGATAATTTTGAAATTTTTTGTATTAAGTATGCAAAATAATTTTAAGAATTTATATGTAAGACCTATTGATATAAATATATGTATAATGTAGAATTTATAATGGTTTATTGATTTTTAAATGACAGTTGAGGCTTAATTATTAGTGGGTGAGTGTGACCCATAATTTGATTGTGGTAAGATAATCATGATTAAATGATATTAATTCTATTTATTTGAGAAAAATTAATTATATAATTAATGTATTTAAGAAGGGAATAATTAGAGCATGTATTAGCAACATGTAAATAACAAGCTTAAAGTGGAAAATGGGCTGCGGGCATATGGGACGCACCTACACAGGTGGAGCACCAAAGTCTTAACCTATTAAGCTACTCCATCTTCCTCCCATGATCACAACACCCAGCCCTTTTCCATGTTTTGATGCTGCCTCTCTTCCCCTCCATCTTTGCACAAAGTTCTTGCAAATTAGTGAGGAAAATTCAAGATTAAGACGTCAAAATGACCACCCACCAAGAAAGGAGCCAAAAGCCCTTGATTTGAACATAGATAAGAGGGAGAATAAGCCATTTGTTCCCTTCCCCTGCTATTGCCCATGAGAAAAATGGACATTGCAGTTTGAATTTTTTTTTTTTTGGTGAAGAAAACTCATAAATTCATTGGTAAGTCCTTTCATCAATAGATTTTTCAATTTTTTATTTTCACTAGGGTTACGCAAAACATGGGGCTGTTGTGCAGGAGATTAACATGGACAATGTATGAAATTGATAGGGAAAATGAGCATGGGAGTTGTTTATATGATTTTTATGATGATAGGCCACAAAAATCTCACGTATATAGCTGCCAATTTCATTAGGCAGCAACATCCCAACAATTTAGATTGAGAAATTTGTGGGTATGTATGTCGGTAACAAAATGAAGTAATTAATGGTTTAAGTAATGTGTTGGTGATGTTATTAGGATATCAATTACTCTAAAGAATCATTGTGTAGTGGTGGAAATAAAATCCTCTTAACATATGTTGTTAAAAAAGACAAATTACTTATGCATTATAGGTGTTTGATGAAATGCCCATATAAAAATTCATGGGTGGTATAAATGGGCAGCTATATTAATTAATTCATAGCTTAATCAATGTGTTTTAATGATTCTATAATGATAATCATGTGAAATGCAAATTATGTAACATAGTAAATGCATCAGACTTGTTATGTATTGCTGAAATTTATGTAAAAAAAATCATGTATGTTAAGTATTTGTTAAAATGCCCAAATGAAAAGCATGATATAATCAAAGAGTTTCATTGAAGCTCTTCGTTGGCTACTAATTAAGCATGAAAATGGGATTTTGGATGTCTTAAAAGGATATTAAAGAAAAGGTTGCAAGATGGGCAATAATAGGGTCTTAAGTTGAGTAAATTTGTACCTTAGGATTATGTTTAGAAAAGCCCCATGAATGGATAGCCTTATGGGCAAATGTAACATCAAAAACTTGAGTTTAATTGACTTGAAATGATGCATGAATGAGGGGGGAAAAGTAATAGATTTATGTACTTGAAACCCATGCTAAATTGTATGTCTTATTCAGAATACATGTGTATGTAGGATTATGGAAGCATCCTTGGGAACTAAAATAGTGAGTTGAGGCCTTATCGAAAGTGTTGCTTCACGTAAGTTAAGTAGGCTTCCTCTTTTGGTTGAATGTAATGTTGAATGAGGGTATGAAATATCCTATTGGTTATATTCGAGCATAATTGATATATATATATATATGATATGTTGGAATACATAGATGTTAGAGATAATGAGAATCCCTTGAAATGAAATGGTTGGTAATTGTGATGGTTGAGGATAGTAAGTATCCCAAGTGAGTTCTTTATTATGATAGTGTGAATAAATAGATTAAATGGGATAAGTAATATCCTATGATTCTACTAATAGTATGTTTTATTATGCGAATAGGATTAATGGGGATTTTGAATACCCTAGAGTGCCCTATATAATATTGGTATGGAATTGAAAAGATGTGATACATCTGATACCTCTATGATTTATTTATGATGGCGTGTGATGCCCGAATGGCATAGTTATAATTTGATTTGTGGTGCCTACATGGTATAATTATGATATAATAGGCCCAGAGTAGCCTAGAGGTGATGTAAGATGCCTAGATGGCATGATAATAGTTATGATTGTATACGCCTAAAGGACATAGAGTATTAGCCAATGAGAGCTTAAGCCTCATGGGTTGATTGCTTTAATTTGAATTTATGTAGGTTGTGTGTTGTACATCTCAGGATGAGATGTGAGTGTATTGTATTCATGGTTATGGTTCTTTGATACCATGATAGAATGATTATCATATTTATATCCATGGCTTAATGTGAATTATGTTATTTTTAAAGTAATTATTGTTAACTAACGTGCCTACTTACTGAGTTCCCCTAGAACTCACGCCTTCTTATTTAATTTTTTAGCTGACAAGATAGGTAAAGAATTCCATCTGTGTTCGAATTGATGAGCAGGATTTGAAGATACTTTCTTGTGGTATGATAAATTGGGATTGTAACCCCATTGTGGTTTATAATTAAAAATTCTCAATGTATTATATACTATAATATTTGTGATTTCAAATAATGTAAATGAAAAGCATTAGCATGTCATATTAAATTAATTATAATATTGTGACAGAAAGATATGATTTTCATAGGATGTATTACCATTATGATATGGTTCCGATCTTGAGCAGAGCCTGTGAGTGCTGTAGATTGAAATATTGTCTTATAATTTTTGAACTGTAAATTTAATATGATTCAATATATGTATGTTAGATATAAATGCTTATATTTCAAGAGAGACTCTACCCGATTTTAGGCAAAATATTTTCCTTAAGAATAGAGAAATTATATGGTAATGTCAAAATGCATAGGCTCAGGGGTGGAGTGTTACAATTCGCCTCTTCAATAATTGTAATATTTGGTTCCAAGATTCATGTATGCTCAGAGAATCTTTGTTGAGTTTTGATGTTTAGTTTTGATGACAACAAAACTTATTTAAATAACTTGAATCAAAAGCTAATGAAGTTTGCTAAGATTTTGAATTTTGGAGGAAGCTTTAGGGTTTTGAAATTCACCTTCATAAGATCTGAAATTGTTGCTGTTCAAAATGAAGTGTAGAGCCACGGTAAATTTGCTAAAGTAAATTGCTATAGTGATTGCTATGGTAACCTTTAGAGGGACGGTCCAACCTTCAAAGGGATTAAAGCTCTATCTTGTAGAGTACTATAGCAATCTATTACAATAACTTTTAGAGGGAAGCCTCGACCTTCAGATGTTCTTAACTCATAACTTAAAAGTTCAAAACTTGTTGTCTTCATCTGTGCTATAGTAACTCTTAGAGGAAGCTTCAAAAGAACACCTCGACCTTTAGAAGTCCTGAAAAACTTATTGTTTTAACGTTCAAAAATCAATGTGGCATTCCAACGGCTAGTTTCAATGGTTATCTTTCAAATATTCAAAAGTCACTTTGAAATTTATAAAGAGAAGGTCCATTGTAGAAGAAAAGAGGATGCTTGAGGGTTTTGTAAGCTAAACACAAACCAAATAAAAGTAACCTATTCAAGTTTCCTAAGTGCATTCACTCAACAAGATTCCAAGATCAAAGAGCTTCAAGGCTACATCATTTCCACCTCAAAGGAGTTTGAATCACCATAATGTGTTTATTATTTTATTGTTTTTAGTTTAGCTTTAATTGTATGAACATTTTAGCCTAGACATTTCCTTGTACACTTTGTGTTTGTTATTTTGAGTTGCTGGCGAGCTCAGAAAATTAGATTGTATGAGTTTTTGGTGAGCTCTTAAGAAACCAATATTGTAGAGTTCCTAATAAGCTCAATGAAACTAGATTGTATGAGTTCTTGGTGATCTTAGAAAACCAGGGGAGGTGTATTCCACACAGTTATAATAGAATTAGAAGTTGGAGATACCTTGGAGAGTGGAGTAGGTGCAAAGGGGGCCCAAACTACTATAATCCTTATATCCTTATTAATTTATGTACTTGTGTGCTTCCATTGGTATCTATTTTCCTGTACTTGCACATCCCATCTATTTTTCCCATTTCACTTGGTTTCTTATTTTGCCAGGTTTCTTATTTTGCCATTCAACTTGCCTTTGGGACTCAACAAGCTTTATCACCTATTTAGAGTTAGAAATTTCTTTTTCTAAACCCTCGAGTGCATCACTAATTTTTGAAAATCTAGCATAAAACTAAGATATAATCTCACCTTCTTGCATCCTAAATTTTTTTAATTCTCCAATGAGAGTGTTCCTCCTAGTTCCCTTTACTTGTGAGAAACCTTCATAAATAGAAATAAGCTTGTCCAATATCTCATTAGTGGTTGTGTAAGACGAAACTCTATCAAATTCTGCTATATCCCTATTTGTTTGTTCATTTGTTCCCATACATTATCAATCGATGTGGCAATAATCACTGGATTACTAGTAATCCGTCTCACTCTCACTATAGTTCATGTCCATATGAAGAGAAGTATCTTAATCTCACTCATGTTTCTGTTAACACACGGCAATTCTAAATATAAAATAGAAAGATATTCTAAGAAAATGTATATTTTATAACTCATTTCCAGGGATTGTAGTTCAATCGGTCAGAGCACCGCCCTGTCAAGGCGGAAGCTGCGGGTTCGAGCCCTGTCAGTCCCGACCTAGAATCCGATGAATCTATCAATTCATCTCTCCATTTTCCATTTTCTGTGAAGGGGAGGGGCAAGAGGGATGATTTGATTCTAAGCGGTAGACCTTATTTCTTTCATTTTTTGTTTTGCATTTCTCATCGGACAAATATGGTAATTTCAATTATGTCAACCAGTACCACTTGACGGGAGAGAGATGTATGTGGATTGAGCGGTGGTATCACCATATTCAGGATTCCAAGAGAGACTATACTGGTTTGGATTTTTCAATTGCTCCTGATCAATCAAATGAAATAGAGTACCCTTCTTTTTTTCTGTCAGATAAAGGTAAATAGAGAAATATTCAAAGTTTCTTTTTTTGGTTTGACCTGTGAAAAGATATACTCTTTTTTTATTTTTTTTTGTTTGTTATTGTCTATTATATTTCTTTTGAATAAATCTAAAATTATCATCATGTTATTAAGTATTTTGATCTAAGTTCTTTTCTGTATAATAGTTAGAATAGAATAACCCAGTTGAAGCATAATGATCATACGTCTGTAATGCATTGTATGTCCCATAATAGGTCCCCTTCTTCTACCCTTTCCCGGGAGTCGATGACTATTCATAGCTATTACCTTGACACTAAAGAAGAGTTCGACCCAACTCTTTATTTCTGTCCTACATTGATCATTACAGGCCTCTTGAATCTTCTCTTCTCCTATTATTTTCTTTTTGATTTGTTGTTTGTGCATAATGCGGATTTACTATATGTTTTGTTTACTATTGATAGGAAATATCTTGTTAAGACCCTCCCGAAAGAATACCTATGGTTAAAAAGGTAAACCCTGGACTAATAATACGATAACTCCAATGATCCAATCGTTGAGTCAATTGATACCTGTGATAATTTCTAAATGAAAGAAAAGAAGTGTTCTATAAAAAACTTCTTTTTTCATTCAAGTAGTAGATCTCACGAAAGTATAATGACCCAATTAATAAATTATTGCTTTTGCCAACAATGCCTATGTTTTTTCTAAATGTAATGAATAAAAGAGCTATTGATAATAATGATCTGCATAAAAGAGCTGCATAGCTCAATACCATTATACTTACATGCATCATTAACCACTGGGATTGTAGAGCGGGGACTAATATTGTAGATTGATGTATTTTAGTTGAAAGACCCACTTCCATGGCCTTCCATGATTCCATGTCATTTGGCTATAATAAATATTTTCATCCTTAACTTCTAGTATGCAAAGTTGATTCTATCAAATAGGGGCGGCCAGGTAGATGATTTTCCCTTAGTAAATAAATGGGATGAAGATAATAGAGTCATTTGAATTTCTATAATTGTTTATGCAGCCTACTTTGATACTACTTGCTGGTCCCTTTGTTAGGCCTAACCTAAGAGGCAGGTAGTGAATTAGGTTTATAAAATTTCTTACTTAAACCCCGATCGGTTTAAGTTCCCTCTTTCTTAGATTATTTGCTATTAATATTTCAAGAATAAAGCTGTCAAAAACAATTACAAATAGAAGGCATGATATATAGTGTTTTAAGACAAATTCTCTACTCTATTCTTTCAGGCACATACCCTTAGGTCTTACATTTCATTGGCTTAGTCACAAAGATAGTCTAGTGCAAATCTAGTTTTCTAAATTCCAACTCTAGGCGGCTTGATTACACTTCAGCAAGGTGATTATGAGACATAACTCCAACAATCCAACTTATTCTTCTAAGGGTCGATCTCTAACACCAACATAAGATAATAAACCAAAGTAAATTAAGAAAAGAATGATTTATACTTTTGTAATATCACTTAAAACACAAGGGAAGCTTTAATACAAGTTGAGAGCGCGCTTTGATAGCTTGAAGACTTCCTTTCTTGTTATTGAGAGGATTTAGTACAAAATTCAAGAACTTTGAAGCTTAAGGCTTTGAATGCTCTAATATATGAAATTTAAGGTTCACAAATGCTTGCAACCACACCTATAATGTTCCTTCATTACTCTTTTTATAGATCCTCTTAAATTTCAGTCGTTGGAGGTAGTTGTGGTACATTTAATGCATTGGAACATTTGAAATTTTTAATCATTGTAGTTGTCAAGTGCATGGTAAGTAGCTGCAGTATTCAGTTGTCATTCACAGATGGTTAGCCAGGTGGCTTCCATGTGATTGCAGTCTACGTTCTTTGAAAACCTTTCAAGCCATGTTACTAGATCATTGCAGGTGAATTCCGGACAGCTAGGGTATTTTGCTACCATGTAGAGGCATTTACACAAGGCTTCTTGGATAGGGCTACTATTTTCTAGGTGGTTTGGTCCTTGTACTACCAAGTGATAGATGGAGCACCTTGTATTCAACTGTGCTCCAAAGCAGTTATCTTTGATTCGGCTCCGCTTGTGTGTTATCCTAGGGCAAGTTGTGGGAACTTCCTAGGTGGCTGCCATGCAACTGGTTTATTTGGCTGCAACACCACAGGCAGCTGCTATTCGGGTGTAAGTTGTAGTGATAAAGTTTCTTGCTAAAACCCCATAGGCAAATGCCAGAGGTGGCTGTTAATCAGCTACGGTAACAGATGAATGTGCTAAGTGGTTGGTAATCAGTTGTGATCTATATTTAAAGTGGTTATGCACTTGTAAGTTCATTTGCCCTCATAACACATGTTATCGCCTTTATGGTTTTATTAAATAATAAAATATGATATTTTTAGCTAAATGCAAGTTGGAGCATTACACTTAGTACATAAGCACTATAAAAAATTTTAAAAAGAAAAATTAGAGAAGGGACAGGTGATTATTGTCACCTAATAACTCATCCTAGAGAGGTAAACTAGATGAATAACTCATATCAATATATGTTGCATAAACACTTAAAAAAATGATAATTCCACACACATGTAGCAAGACAGTTAAAGCTCATACATGGAACATGTAACATGTAGATGCCACCCTTGCATTTTTGCTAAAAAGAAGTTAGCCAAATGCATTACTCAGATAAACAGATTCATAATCACCATAAATATCAAAAACCAACAACTTAATTAAAACATTAAGTGGGAAAACCAAAATTGAATTAGCCTTTTGTAACACCCCAGGATTTTGAGGTAAAAAATTTTCTCTAAATAATTAATTTGGGATAATTATACACATGAATTAATCATACTTATGAAGAGATTTATTTATGTAAATTAATAAAATTATGAGAGGTGATTGGCAACATATGGATTGTATTTATATTAAAAGGTTTATTGTAAAAAGGTTATGAAAAGTTATTATAAAAAAAAGGTTGCAAGAGTATGGCATGAAGTGCACCATTGGAGCACCAATTAAGAGACATAATATAGTGCTCCACCATCTTCATTTCACTCCCAACCCATTTCTCTCACACCTCCCCTTTAATAGACACTCTCATGCACCATTTTTACAAATTTCAGCCAGGAAAATCATCATTAAGATGTGCAATTGATCATCCACAAAAAGGGGAGCAAAACCTTACCCATTTGGACGTGACAAGGAGAGGAAAAATATATTGTTCCCACTAAAAATCCATCTTGTAGTAGCCGATGGAAGAACTTGAAGATTTGGAGTGGGAATTCTCATTATTATGGAGGAATCAACACTAATTCTTATGGTAATTTCTTTCCCCTAATTCATTTCAAATTTTCTATGTTTACTAGGATTTTCTATGCAATTTGTGGGGCGGGGATTTAGCATGAAGTTTTTGGGGATTTCATAGGGGAAGTGAGTATCATGTTAATTGTAGCATTATTGTGGAGATTAAAAGTGGAAAATTTGTGTATGTTGTTGTCCACAAAGTGGGGAACATTACTCCACGTTGGAAAGAGAATTTCGTGAATGGGGATGACGGGCAACAAATTGATTAGACTAGGGGCTTAATCAATTCATTATTCAGGTTAATTAAATCTTGATTGTGTTGAATATTGGTTGTATATTGCTGAAAATGCATGAAACTTATTACATTCTGATGAAATTAGATGGCTGGATTTATGCGTATGAGGTATTTGATGAAATAACTCTATTAGAAGCAAATGTGTTTAAAAGATTTTTATTGTAGCCCCTAATTAGCCATTAATTAGGCACCAAAATAAGATATTAGATGTTCTTAATGAATGATTAAAGAGGGGTTAAAATTTTGGGCAACAATATGAGAATCATTAGAGTAGAAATTTTGTACTTGAAATGCATTGAGAAAAACTTTCATAAATGGGTAGCTATATAAGCAGATTATGACACTTAGGAATTTTAATTAATTGACTTGAAATTGTGCATGAAATAGGGGGAGAAAATAGTGGGTTTATGCACATGAAATTATGACAAATCTCATGCAAAAATGATGCTTAAAGACCCTCTATTTGGTGGCTTGAAAGGGACTACAAATCTGAATTTTGTTACAATTGAAAACTACGTTAATAATGACTTGATTAGAGTTGCCTTTGTATGAGATTAGCCACCTTAATTTAAGCTCATTTCTGGTTTTAAAGTTTAGAATGCATAAATAGAACTATGGCATTGCCCAATGCAAATGGGATTATTTACCATTAGGAATTTTCACTTTAAGGAACTATTTTGTGTTTATTAAGTTTACCAAATGTGGAAATAACTTAAGTAATATTTTAAGATAATTATTTACCTTAAGTAGGGTGTTTTAAGTGAAGAAGTTAATAAGTAGTCTTTTGAGTAAAAATCCTCAAAATTGGGCCATATGGAATCGCAACTTGAAATGAGTGATAGTTTTCACCAGAATAAGTTTTTGGAACATATAATTAAGTTATGAGATAAGAATAAACCCTAATGAAGTGATTAGGTGTGTTTCACCTTTTTTATAAATTGAGAGAATTTTCCATTTGAAACATAGGTAAATTGAATTTCCGTACATGTTATATATGTAGGGTCATTTGAGAATTCATTGGAATCTAAGTTATGGAACTTGAGGAATTATGAAATTATTCTCCATTAAGGTAAGTAAGCTTCTTTCTGTTACACATGTGTGAATATGTGGATTGATTGGGATAGTGAATATCCCATGATTTTGCATACAAGCATCATGTTTTGAATAATATTTATTATATTGCATCATGATTTGTAATGTTGAAATTGTGTTAACTCCATGTATTTGCTTTGAAATTCATATGCAGCTATTTGTTCAATAGAAATGCTTTTAATATGGCATTGCATGGCATTTCATTATGAGACATGAGTCATTGGGGTTATGATTAGTCTATGTGAAATATGATGGTATCTTGATGGTAGTGTAATATTGATATAATTTAATAACTTGTGACTCTTATGGGATACAATTATGCCAGGGAAGCATGGTAGAGGACCCCGATGGGGTAGTGTAATTGTGATATAGATCTAATATGATATGCTAGGATGGCATAGATATAATATGAAATGCCTGGGTAGCATGGATGTGATTTGACAATCGGTGGATGTATATATGCCTTGGCAACATGGATATTATATAACACGGTGAGGTGTGGATATAATATGCCTTGGTGGCATTGATGGTTGGCTGACTTGGATATGATACGACACCTGTGGGGTGTGCATATGCCTTATGGCATGGATGGATATGATGTGACATTGGTGAGGTGTAGATATGTCTGGATGACATGGTACATGATATTTGAATAGTGATGATCTATGATTTGTGAGTACGATACACTTGATCTCCTCAATAGATATGGTTAGGGAACTTGGGATCCTGTGGAGAAATGAGAGCAGAGTTCCATGAATGGCAGTGAGAGGCTATTATGGACCTGGCAGGCTTCGTAGCTGAGAGTACTGGGAGGGACCAGTCTACATCGAAGAGGGGAGAGAGCTGTGTTCGTATCCCTAGTGAGTCTTGATTGTGAGTATGTTGATGATGAATATGTTTTAATTAGGATGACTTGATGGTCAAGTCGTATATGAGTCTTGATTGTGAGAATGGCTTAATGATGACATTGCGTTTGGAGGATGTGTTTAATCCTGGTGAATTACATGTTGTAATGGGAGAACAAGTGCATTATGCATATGTGGAAATATTGCATTGTCATGAAACTTATCATGTCATGGATTTATATATGTTCTGGATTTGAGCATGTTATTTCACTGAATTATTAATTATTGCTTTCTATCTTGCCTACTTACTAAGTCTGCCTGGACTCACACTATTTTATTTATAGTTTTTAATTGATAGGTTAGGCGATGGAGCCCAACCGGGGGTTGGTGCTCATGATTGGGATTAAACGGTGATCTTCATTATGCTTTGATGAAATTAGGGCTAGAATCCCCCATAATAAACCTAAATTTGTAATTTGATAAGATTCAAGTTATTATGTATACTGAGTTATGTATGGATAATTATATTGGCATGTTATAGTGGTAGAATGTATGTGATGTGCGAATGGATTTTCAAGCAGGTCTAGTTATGTCATTTTTCATTACAATGTGGTTTACAATTCTAGAAAGTATGTGGGTGTGTATTATTGCATGTGTGAGTGATGTATAAATGATTGGAGATATGGTGTTATGTGAGGAATGTTGTACAGGTACAAAATTCTTATATTTCAGAGGAGACTCTGCTAGATTTTTGTTAGAATCCTTCTCTAGGATATAAGATGGTAGCACCCTAGGAGCGGGGTGTTACAGAATGGTATCAGAGCTAAGTTGGTTATCGGATATCAAAAGTGAAATCAAAGATAAGCCCTAGAATTATGATGGTAATGACTACTAGACATGAGTATGAGAATAACATGCCCAATATAAGTCTATGAACCTATAGGATCATGGGGGAATGCTAACCTAGGGAATGAAATTCAAGATGCTAGGTTGATAAATTGAATATGTTGTTTATATGTGTATGTTAAATGATTATGTGTCATTAAATTGGTGCGGTGATTGCACCAAGGAAGAATATGGATGAAGGGAAGACCCCTGTGATGAAAGTTGAGTCAGAGGGGTGGACTGTTGGGACACATGTTTTGTTTGATCTTAGGGTATCATGGTCATTTGTGTCTATGCCATTTATGTGTAAAGCTAGTTTGCCTAAATATCCTACGCATAATGTTGTGAAAGTATCTACCGGTTAAGAATGGTTGGCACAACTACTAAGTTATGCTGTCTTGTTCCCATAATAATTGAAAGTAGCCAATTTTATGTTGTCTTGTTGTATTGAACATAGAAGGATTATACATTATTGTAGGTATGAATAGGTTGGCAAAGTATGAGGCCAAGGTAGATTGTAAAGTTAAATAGGTTGCTTTGAGTACTCTAGATGAGTTTCAGATCATCTTTAAAAGTCTACCAAAAGGTAAGGTGCTAAAACTTATCTCAGGTATGGAAGCTATAAGCTTAGTGTGGAAAGGGTATGAGGCATACTTGGTGTCTATGATAGGTATCCTTTCAGAGCACAGATCGTTAGAGGACATACCCATTGTACGGTATTTTCCAAATGTATTTCCATGTGAGTTACCAAGGTTGCATCCAAAACGAGAAGTGGAATTTTGTATTGATCTTCAACTTAGAGCAGGGTCAATATCGAAAGCTCCATATTAAATAGCATTAGTAAAGATGGCAGAATTGAAAGTACCATTACAAGATCTGATAGATAAAGGATTTATTTATCCTAGTGTGTCACCATGAGGAAGATTCATGGTTTATAGTGATGCTTCAAAGAATGGGCTTAGCTCTATGCTAATGCAAAATGGGAATGTGATAGCATACGTGATGGTTCAAATTATAATTTCTCATAAGTATATGGACGTATAACAATATAGTGTGCAATGTAAGAGTCGAGAATGGTCAAAGTGACTTAATTAATTTTAGTTACTGAACTATCCTAACCTTAAAAAAATATTTTGTTAACTAAACATACTTGAAATCAAGTTTGGTATAATTTCAAAAATTCAGAAACTCAATGGGATGAAAGTAAATCAATGCCTAAATATGGTGCAAAGAGATTAGCAAAATGTAAAAGTCTAGGGATCCAATTTCACCACTAGATGATGCCTTTTTTGCTAATGGAATGTTGGATTTAATGCCTGACTTGGGTTCATCCTTTCAAAAGTAAGATCATTATCGTTAGGTGTACGGGTTTAAATTAACTATTTTCACTCATTCCAATTACCTATGGTATGTAGCATAAATGAAGTGAAAACCTATTAAGCTCAAGAATATCAGAACCAAAATAGTATAGTTTAGCATATGGTATCTACCTTAACCATGTATCATTTTCATTCAAGGGAGCTCATGGTTTAGCATATGGTTTCTACCTTAACCATGCATTGATAATTAATTTAACTTATAATATTGGTGATCAAGCAATAAGACAAGTTAAATCATTGCAAATAACATTATGAATAAAACAAGATCATATAGCATTAATAACCAACAATCCATAATAAAAAGTATCAAAAAGGGTTACATCTTCACCCTAGAAAAAGAGATTTTGTTTATAAAAAAAAAACCAAAATAACTCCTTTAGATAGGATGATCACAATGAGGAACATCTTCTCTCCTTCTTCTTTTTTCCTTACAATCCCTCCTTTTTCTCCACAAGAAAAACTCCAAGATCGACCTCCAACCCTCAGAGAGAACTCTCCATATAGAAGTGAAAAGAACCCTTAAAAAACCCTAACTTTTTTCTTAAAAACCCCAGCCTGTATGCAATGTAAAAAAATTCACAAAATTACGGATCCACCGTTGGTGCCGATGGCATTGACTTGCTAGCTGGCTAATGGTGGTTGTGGGTCCTGGCACCAATGGTGCCAGGTGGGAGCCAGCAGCGCCAACTGACTGTCTTGGTTTCGTGTTGATTTTTTGCTCCTTTTTGTAGCTATTTTCTTTTCCATCCTATGAGCTAATTTTTTTCCATCTTCAAGACACCTAGAAAATCCAACAAATAAGCTTGAAATTCATTTATAAGGAATGAGGACTTACAAAATAACTAAGTTAAACATATGTAATATAAGTGAATGGTGAATGAACTTCACTTATCAATAGGCATCTAGACATTTAAGGCCACATGACCAGAACTATCCAACAAATAATTTGGAATTAGTGGCAATTGTTCTTGTATTAAACATATGGAGGAGGCATTATCTATATAGTGAGAAGTATGATATCTACACTAACCATAAAAGCTTGAAGTATATCTTCACACAGAAAGAACTAAACATAAGGCAGAAGTGATGGTTGAAATTGTTGGAGGATTATGACTTGAACATTTATTATCATCTAGGGAAAGCTAATGTAGTGGTTGATGCCTTTAGTAGGAAGCCTACAAGTAACATGGCATGTGTGCTTACTTAAAGGAAGGAATTATTTGAGAAAATGAGAAGTTTGGATCTACAGGTGGTTGCCCAAAGGTGTTAGTTTACTATGTAGCCAACCTTGATAAATGGGGTTAAGTTAGTTCAAGAAGAGACTATAGATGAAGTATTTAAAAATGAGAGAGGGAAAGCTTGAAATGGTGAGATGCTTGATTCTGCATTGGGCACTAATGATATTTTGAGCTATAGGAATCGGATGGTAATGTCTAAAGAAGCTCCAGTAATACAAAAGATGCTTGAAGAAGCACATTATTAACCTTATATTATTCACCTAGGAAATACAATATTTATCATGATTTAAGGTCACGTTTTGGTGGAATGTTATGAGAATGATGCAATCAAGTAGGTGTCTAAATATTTGATATGCCAAAGGGTGATGATAAGAACTAAGTATCCTTATTTGTGGAATGAGGTTTGAAATTTCGAGAGCGAAACTTTTTGTAAGAGGGGTAGATTGTAACACCCCAGGATTTTGAGGTAAGAAAATTTTTCTAAATAATTAATTTTGGATAACTATACACATGAATTAATCATATTTGTGAAGAAATTTATTTATGTAATTTAATGAAATTATGAGAGAGGCGATTAATGACATATGGATTGTATTTATTTTAAAGATTTATTGTAAAAAGGTTATAAAAAGTTATTGTAAAAAAAAAGGTTGCAAGAGTATGGCATGAAGTGCACAATTGGAGCACCAACTAAGAGACATAATATAGTGCTCCACCATCTTCATTTCACGCTCAACCCATCTCTCTCACACCTCCCTTTTTGTAGCAGCTCTCACACCCCATTTTTCCTCAAATTTCAGCTAGGAAAATTATCATTTAAACATGAAATTGATCATCCACTAAAAGGAGTAAAACCTTACCCATTTGGATGTGATAAGGAGAGGGAAAAAATTATTTTTCCCATCAAAAACCCATCTTGTAGCAGCTAGTGGAAGAACTTGAAGATTCGGAGTAGGAATTCTCGTTCTTGTGGAGGAATCAACACTAATTCTTATGATAAGTGCCTTACCCTAATTCATTTCAAAATTTATTTTTTTGCCAGGATTTTCTATGCAATTTATGGGACAGTATGAGGGGATTTAGCATGATTTTTTTTACAAATTTCATAGTGGAAACGAGTATCATATTAATTGCAACATTCTTGTGGAGATTAGAAGTGGAAAATTTGTGTATATTGCTGTCCATGAAGTGGACAACAACATTACTCCATGTTGGAAAGGGAATTTTGTGAATGGGGATGATGGAAAATGAATTGATTGAACTAGGGGCTTAATCAGTTCATTATTAAGGTTAATTGAAAGTTGATTGTGTTGAATATTGGTTGTATATTGCTGAAAATGCATGATACTAATTATATTCTGATGAAATTAGATGGCTAGATTTATCTGTGTGAGGTATTTGATGAAATGACTCTATTAGAAGCAAATGTGTTTAAAAGATTTTTATTGTAGCCCCTAATTGTCCATTAATTAGGCACCAAAATAAGGTATTAGATGTTCTTAATGAATGATTAAAGAGGGGTTAAAATTTTGGGCTGCAATATGGGAATCATTAAAGTAGAACTTTTATACTTGAAATGCATTGAGAAAAACTTTCATAAATGGGTAGCTATATGAATAGATTATGATACCTAGAAATTTTATTTAATTGACTTGAAATTGTGCATGAAATGGGGGGAGGAACAACGGGTTTATGCACTTGAAATCATGACAAAACTTATGTGGAAATAATGCTTAAAGACCCTCTATTTGGTGGCTTGAAAGAGGCTACTAATCTAAATTTTGTTACCATTGAAACTATGTTGATAAACTTGATTAGAGTTGCCTTTGTATGAGATTAGCCACCTTAATTTAAGCTTATTATTGGTTTTAAAGTTTGGAATGCATAAATAGAACTATAACATTGCCCAATGCAAATGAGATTATTTACTATTGGGAATTTTCACTTTAAGGAATCGTTTTTAATTTATTAAGTTTAACAAATGTGGAGACAACTCAAGTAATGTTTGAAGATTATTATTTATCTTAAGTAGGGTGTTTTAAGTGAAGAAGTTACTAAGTAGTGTTTTGAGTAAAAATCATCAAAATATGGCCATATGGAGTCCCAACTTGAAATGAGTGATAAATTTCAGTAGAATAAGTGTTTGGAACATATAATTAAGTAATTAGATAAGAATAAACCCTAATGAGGTGATTAGTGAGTTTCACCTATTTTATGAATTGAGTAGAATTTTCCATTTAAAACATATATAAATTGAATTTTCATACATGTTAATGTGTATGGCCATTTGAGCATTGATTGGAAGCTAAGTTATGGGACTTAAGGAATTATGAAATTGTTCTTCATTAAAGTAAGTAGGCTTCTTTTTATTACATGTGTGTGAATGTGTAGATTGAGGGAGATAGTGATTATCACATGATTTTGCATACAAGCACTATGTTTTGAATAATATTTATTATATTACATCATGATTTGTAATGTTGAAATTGAGTACCTCCATGTATTTGCTTTGAAAGTTATATTTGGCTATTTGTTCAATTGAAATGCTTTTGATATGGCATTGCATAGCATTTCATTACAAGTCAATAGTGATTGGAATTATAATTGGTCTATGTGAGATATGATGGTATCTTGATGGTAGTGTAATATTGATGTGATTTGATGGCTTGTGACTCTTATGGGATACAATTATGCCTAGGAGGCATGGTAGAGGACCCCAATGGGGTATTGTAATTATGATATGGATATGATATGATATGCCAAGATGGCATAGATACGATATGATATGCCTGGGTGACATTGATATAATATGACACTCATGGGGTGTGGATATGCCTTGGTGAAATGGATACTATACAACACCTGTGAGTTGTGGATATGATATGCCTTGGTGGCATGGATGCTTGGCAAACGTGGATATGATATGACACCCATAGGGTATGGATATGCCTTGGTGGCATGTATATAATGTGGCACCGGTGAGGTGTGGATTTGTTTGGATGACATGGTACATGATATTTGCGTAGTGATGATCTATGATTTGTGAGTATGATACACTTTATTGGTTCCAATCTAAGGTAGCTCAAGAGTGGGGTGAATTGTGCTTTTAAAATTTTGATCAATTTTAAAATCAAAGTGCTAAAAGTAATGATAAATTAATCACATAGCACAAAGTACACAAGTATTTTTATAATGGTTCAGCCCAACTAGATACTTACTCAACTCTCTGAGTCAACCTTTCTTGTTGTACTCATGTTTCACTAAGAACCTTTTGGTTTTTCAGATCTTACCAACAAACTCTTACATAGGTTGGTTTTCAAAGCTTACCAACAAACTTATACAAAGGTTGGTTTTTAAAGCTCACTAATAAACTTTTGCATAGGTTAGTTTGCAAAGCTCACTAACAAACTTTTACACAAGTTAGTTTTCAAAGCTCACTAACAAATTTTGCACAGGTTAGTTTTTAAAGCTCACCAACAAACTTATACAAGATAAGCAAGTCCCTTGCTTACTATCCCAAACAATAAAAGACATACAAAGAGAATGTCTCTTACATAGGCTGACTTTGTACACAATTGAATGCAGCAAAAATAAATGTATAGCAATAAATATAGAGTAATAGAATCTTTTAAGCTCTTGCAAAGAATGTTCTTAGATTGATGTTTTTGTGCAGTGGAGTTTGGAAGAAAATTTTAATATCTGTGAGTAAATGCTCTTTGTTTGCTTCTCAAATTCTCTAACTTGTATATCTTTGGAATGGCTTCTTTTTCCTCATTTTATAAATGGATTCAATTTTGCCCATTAAAGAAGATGATGTTCATCAAATGCGAGAAAATTGATAGGATTTTTTATCTATTAGAGGTCTCTCATGGGCTTTAGTGTCTGAAATATGTTATGTCTGAGATTTGTTTCTATGTCCCAAGTTAATATTTTGGACTTCCTTTGAACTATTTAGCTTGCAATAGACTATGTTTGGCCATGTCTGTCGTGTCTAGGTTTTGAATAGTCATGTCTAAAGTTCATATTTTAGACTTGGACTGGTGCTTAGCTTATAACAGACTTCATTTTTCTATATCCAGAAATGAACCGCTGTGTCTAGAAATAAATGGCCATGTCCGAAGTTAAGTTTTCAGACTTTGATCAGGGCTAGATACTCTGGGTTGCATGACTTCTTTATGGCTATGTCTAGAAGTGAGTTGGTATGTCTAAAGTTAATATTTTCAGACTTGTGTCTTCACCAATGAGTATATCCATGATTTAGTGCTTGGGATTTTCAGACTTGGACTTCCAACGCGCTTATTTTTTTTCTTCAGTCTTTAACAATGTCCTAGTCTAGATTCTATGTTTGAGAATGACTTTGCAATGTCCAGCATCTTAGCTTCTTGTTTAGCAATATCCAAACTAATTCAATGTCTGAGATTGGTCATGTGGTGTCTGAACTTGCTTCTTCAATATCCAATTCTTTACTAGAGTGCGAAACTTGGATTGTTGTCTTCATTTTAAAGCCTTGATTCTTGTCTGACTTTGGGTACAAGTCTGAATTACTTTAACAGTGCTTCAAGGCATGTCTAGAAGTTGTTTCACATATTACTCTTCAAAGCTTTTGTGTCTTTCTTTCTTGTTTGAGCATTTACATTTTTTCCTCATAAATTAGTAGATCTTATCTCTAATGTAGTCTTGTATTTGCTATCCACCTATGCTATTTCCTTAATACATTATTTGTTACTGCATACTTGGGAAATATTGATTAATAGTTTAAACTTTCACTTATATGCTTTTGCTCATCGTCAAAATTTGGCTAGTTTAATATGTTCATCATCAAAATCAAGCTTAGTAAAGAGGTTTGGTTCAACACACTTGATCTCCTCAGTAGATGTGGTTGGTGAAGCTGTGATCCTATGAAGCAATGAGGGTTGGGTACCATGGATGGTAGTGAGAGGCTATTGTGGACCTGGCAGGCTTCGTAGCGAGAGGGTACAAGGAGAGACCAATGCACATTGAAGAGGAGAAAGAGTTGTGCTCGTATTCCTTGTGAGTCCTGATTTTGAGTATGTTGATGATGAATATGTTTTAATGAGGATAACTTGATGGTCGGGTTGTATATGAGACTTGATTATGAGGAGAATGTGTTTAATCCTAGCAAGTTATGTATTGGTAATGGGAGAACATGTGCATTATGGGCAAGGGGACATATTGTATTGTTATGAAACTTAGCATATCATGGATTTACACATGTTATGGAGTTGAACATGTTATTTCACTAAATTATTAATTATTATTTTTTATCTTGCCTACTTACTAAGTTTATCCAAACTCACATTGTTTTATTCATGGTTTTTAATTAATAGGTCAGGCGATGGAGCCCAACTGAGAGTTGGTGCTCGTGATAAGGGATGCAACTCAAGTCAATTCATTTGGTTCGGTTCTTAGTCGAACCTACCCTCACCATTTTTCTAAAAATCCTACCCTAGCCTTTTATTAGATTGATTCTATTTTACGTCAACCCTACCCTATTTGTTTTACCATCGGGTTAGTTTGATTCTGGTTCCAAATCAGTTCCATAATAATCTGCTCTCAAAGAAAGAATAATGAATGAAGCAAAATGGAAAGTGGAAATAGATTCAGTTGTAGAAGTCAAGAGGATAGCTCAAAGCATATGATTCACCCTATAACTATTTTATTCAAATGACATTTTTAATGAAAATACAAATAGAGATGAAATCAAACAATTCAACATCTGGATTTTTGATTTTTAAAGTCCAGGATGCCAAGAAGTCTATGCTTCAACATTTCTAGTAATTAAAAGTAACAAAGGAAAGAGGACATTTACACTATTATCATCCGCCATATCAAAACTTTAATACAATCCTAAAATAGTAAATGAATGAATAAACATATATTGGAAATCAAAGCATATAATTAATAAAAAAAAATAGTGCATTTAATGACTAATCAGTAATCAATATCAACAGAAAAAAGGAAAAAAATACCTAGCAAAGACAATTTCTACAATATAAATGGCCGTGCTTCAAATTCATTACAACTGTAGATATTTGGGATTGGGTGCACCATGCATGCCTCTCTTGAAATTTGGTAATTGTATCCACTGCCTTCCCCTAAATTCCACGAGCAAACAATCTCAGCAGTTAGCAAAATGTAATGTGTGGATTGTAGAGAAGCTCAACAGAATAGTAAGTGAAACAATTTTCACATTTGATTCAACTCAAAGGAGTCCCTTCGATTTTAGTTTACTCTTTTAACTAGATAAATTACTACTCAAATGTATAGTACATGCAAAAGTTGCTTGAAGAATGGAACTCGAAGGAGAAAATCTTGCTTGAAATAGGAAAAATGGGGTTTGCAAGGTCTTAAGATTCTGTTGGAGCTCACACAACCCCCTACAACATAAAGTTGAGCTGTCGGGATTTGGTTGGAAGAAGCAAGTGGAAAGGGCTGCTAGCTAGAAGAATTGAAGAAGCGAGTGGAGATGTCTAGAAGAAGCGAGTGGAGAGTGGAGACGGGTAGAAGAAACGAGTGGAGAAGCCATGAATAAGAAATGAAAAAGATGTCAAACTCTAACCGTCTTTCTGAATGAGGCACGGAGGCAACACGCCAACAACACCCATTGATTTTTTTTTAATTTGTATATGCTATGCTGGTCAGTTCCGAGTACTCGACACCCAAACTAAATTGGGCATGCGGGTCAGAAGGGCCTACCCAAATAGACCCTATGGGTAATTCAAGTGGAACCGAACCTGGTTAAAGTCAGGTCGATTCATAGGTACCCAACCCAAGTTGCACTCCTACTCATGATCAGGATTAAATGGTGATCTTCATGATGCTTGAATGAAATTGGGGTTGGAATCCCCCATAATAAAACTAACTTTGTAATTTTATAAGATACAAGTTATGATTTATATTGAGTTATGTATGAGATACTTTTATTGGCATGTCATAGCGGTAGAATGTATATGATGTGTGGATGGATTTTTGTAGAGGTCTAGATATGTCATTTACCATTATAATGTAGCTAATGTTTTTGGGCAGTATGTTGGTGTGTATTATTGATGTATAAATGATTGGAGATATGGTGTTATGTGAGGAATTTGGTACATGTACAAAATCCTTATATTTTAGAGGAAACTCTATCGAAATTTTGATAGAAACTTTCTCGAGGATATTAGATGGCAGTGCCCTAGGATCGGGGTATTAAACTTTTAATTTTTACTAACTCTTCCATATTTCATACAAGTCATTGATAATTTTATCTAACCATTCATTCCATTGCCATAAATAGTGGTACAACTTAGGTCAAATAGTATAAGCTCAAGGTGAACCTTATCCTAATTTTATTTCTAAAATTCCTATCCTAACCTATTTATACATTGGTTTAGTTTAAGATTAACTTTATCCTTCTTCTTTCAAGGTAGGTCCATTTGATCTTGGATCAAAATTAGATTAATCCGAAGTTTGGTTCTTGTAACACTAGTGTATATGAGATGTCTAAGGTTCATTTAAAATATAGTATTCATAAAAATTGCTCCATCCTTTGCTAAATCATGGTGCATCTTAGAGTAGAAAAGAACATCATTATAATGATGGAATAGCCAAGACCTAAAATCAAAATGAAGTATAAAGAAAATTAAAATTAGAACGGTGAACATTTTTATGTGATGGTAAAGGGAGACATTTAGTATGCTTTTATTCTTTTTAATAAATGTGATTTAGGTAATCACTCTATTAAACCATACCTGCCTAAATTTTAGATATAGGTATAACGATTCCCATAGAATGGCTTAACCTAAGAGGGGAGGGATGAATTGGATGTATAAAAATTCATTGCTTAACCTATGTTAGATTATTTCCCTCTTTTCGTGTTTGTGTGTGGTGTGATGTAAAGTGAATGATAAATAGTAAAGTGCATGAAAGATAAAATAGACAAGCAAACACACACACACACACATAAACAATACTATTTTTATAGTGGTTTGGGAACCTTGTTCCTACATCTACTCTTCCAAGAGCACACACTCATTGTGCCTTAGATTCCACTATATCCCATATAATGGAAATATAATAGTGCTCCTAGCACCCTTCTAGATTCCAAGTCTAGGGGTATAAGTATGTTCCTAACAATCTTTTGGATTCTAGCTCCAGGGAGCATAAACATAGTACTTCCAGCACTCTTTTAGTTTTACAATCTCACTAGGAAACTTACTAGTTTCAAAGATCATAAGCAAATAGGTTTCCAGAGATCGCTACAAACTTTCTAGTTATCAGATTAACTAGAAAACTTTCACTCTTTTATAAAGTGTTATAATGAAGCACATGGGAAAATGAGATCTTTTATAGCTCTAATAATATAAAAAGATCTCTCCAAAATGTAAAGACAATGGCCATTAAGAATATGAAGGTTTAAGCTCAAGGATAGGTAATTGAAAGTTTAAGCTCTTGGCCATGAGTGGAAGGATTTGCATAAGATTAAGCGTATTTAAAAAGTATTCCTTCACCTCCCCTAAATTGTTTTACTTTTTCTCCTTAAATAGCTTCTTCATAATTTCAACCGTTGGAGAAGATGAGTTCCATTGAATGTAGAAATGAAAGCAACATTGAATGAATAAGATCGTTGAGTTTTTTGCAGCTAAAGTCTATGCCATTCTGATTTGTCTCAAGTTGCCCCATCACCGTTTAGAGAGGAGGATGAATTATGTTAAAAGGTATTCCTCGTTTGACTTGTCACTACTTTGAAAAACCTGCAACATCGCTTATTCCCAAAAATGGTGACTGATATAAGTCTGCGCAATGATAGCATGAGTATAGATGTCATTTGAATGCTAGTCACACAAATAATTTTCTTCTGACAAGTCATGGCCTCTCTCTCTTTGCATTTATCTAACATAAGTTGCAGACAGATTCTTCCATAGGTTTTCCAATCAGTTGAACTTCCATAAGATTGATTTGTCTATTATAAGTAGGAGAAGAACTTTAAATGGCGTAGATGAAGTCCAACTGGCTGATAAACAAACTCTGGAATCGCCCGCGCTCGACCGTATCAACTGCCCCAAGAGAGAGTTCATGGGCAACCAGCCCGCTCAGAAAACGGCGCACTACCGTCGCCCGTCAATCCGCGTACGTTAGGAGGAGTCGGTGTATTGTGGCAAAAGCAGGAAGGTGGGAGAGGAAATAAAGCCACCTAGCGTTAAAAGAACCACGGGGCTCCTCGTGGACCCTTGCAGAGCGACTCCATTTTCATCAGCGTTCCACATAAAATCTGATCTGGAGATTTAGGAACCAGTGGCTTTATCTACGACCCATGCGATTCCTCTCTTTCTAACAGTCGATCAGCGGGCTTTGTCGTGATTTTCTGCTTCGGACAGAGGTGACATCCCGATGCTCTGAAACAAGGTGAAAGCACCGGAAATCTTGGCTAGGTCCACCGCATCTCTGGGGCTTTGCAGGTTTTCGAGGCCCAATTTGGGAAATGAGCAAAGATCGGCCTCCTGAGCCGTTGGATTTCTTCATCTGGACCGTCGAGGTTCGATTTCTAAGCTAATCTCTTTTTGGGCTTTGAAATTTTGTTATCATTGTGGTTTTTTTTCTAAATTTTTTACTTTCCTTTATGAATTATTTAGTCTTGACCTGTCGTCCGATGTTTGACTGAGCGCAGATTTCTTCCGTAAGCTTAGCCGAAATGGGGCCCACTAATCAATGTCTGGGCTGTTCGTCTGCTGAATATACTCACAAATATAAACCTCGACTTGATGATCTTGATGTGTCTGATGGGTGACCTTGACTGATCTGTCAATCGAATCATGAGAAATTTAAAAATAAAGAAAGAGATTGAAGTAAGGTGATTGGATCAGGATCCATTCTTACGGTACCTCCTGTTGAACAGTGTTAATCATGGGAAAGCTGGGCCTTTGGAAAAGGATAAATGGAGACTGGGAATGAAGTTAGGAAACTCAAGATTAGTGGTTGAAATCAAAATTCATCAGGTTACATTAATTCGCATCCAATAGCATAAGCTTTTATATTTTCTTATTTATTGGAATGGATGATCTCTTATTTAGGTTTGGCAAGATGGGGTAAAAATGAAACTAAAAATCACTACCTCTACCATTGTAAGGACATTAAAGCGGCACCAGAGTGTAAAGCAAAAGGAGTGCAGCAGTTTGTAGGAGTGAGTTTATTTAAGTTGTTAGCTCTATGATGGGAAGGAAGACGTAAAATGATACACTGATAGAAGTGGTTGATGAACACTACATCCATGGCTTGAATAGAGAATGGTTTGTGATAGAGTTGAATGATGGTGTAGAATTTTTACAGCCGGCTTCATTTGGTTCTGATCAGCTCTTAATAATGATGTTTACCTCTTACATGTGGTTCTAAAGTAAGATATATAATGAAATTCAATGATGCTGATCAATTCTCTTGCAATATTGGTCACAAGGATGTCAATTAAATATGCTTGATGATTCCTCGAAAGCAACCGAAGGATTCTATCCAATGCTCAAGATAATTTTGACAGCTAATTGATTGAATTTTACACTTTCATGAAGTTGGAGCATCTTTATTCTCGCTGCCCAGTTTTTGTAGTTAATTTTACTCAGTTTGAAATAAATGGAGCCGCAACTTAGAGCTGACATCATAATCTAACCTAATTACAGCCATTCTATTTATAAGTGATTGAATTGTTGCAATTCAGTTCTAACAAATGGTCGACCATAGTTTTGAAGATTCAAATCAGAGATGTGAATGATGACCTCAACACCCTCTGTTACATGCCAGAACATGATGCTCAAATATCTGAAAATTGGATAATGATCTGTTTGATAATTCTTTTTTCTTCTTTGCGTGCTTATTTTCTAGTTTTTTGCTTGTAAGATCTATTGCTGTGGTCATTAAAGCACTTTCAGGTAATCTTTTCGTAAAAACCATCAGAGAATCATTTTGTAAAACACATCAGAGAATCCTTCTTTAGAACTGAAGAAAATCCTTGTCACTTAAGTTAAAAGTTATTGGGCTCCTTTGTAATCTCATCCAAGAAGAAGTGTTTTGTAGGCTTTCAAATCCTGAGGGATTTGCAGTCATTACTGAAATGCTATTAGCTGGTTGATTCTCTGTTTTCTGGTCCTCCTCATCATGGCTCTTCTATGGGTGCTAATGTATTTCAGATTTCCTATCTAGGAATTAAACAGAAGAGTAGAATTTTTCATTTTCTTTGTAGTTTATTTGTAAGAAGGGGAACCTGGATGAGGGAAGAGGGATTTGGAAACTTGATGTACAGCAAGGAAGTTCTCTATTGGTCATAAAGAAGGAACTTGGTCTGACGTATAAGCATCGGTGTTACTGAAATTGATTATTATAATAACTGATCACAATGCAACCTCAACTTACAGAATTTTGTCTTTTTCACCATTTAAGATACAGCACATTATGCTAGTTTTAAATACTTGACTTTAACCCAATGGAACCTTAATGCATGCAAAGTCATTGCAACAAGTTACCCTTGAGGAGCATTGTTTGGTGGGGGCAAACAAACATTGGTAGGATTTGGCTCTGTTATCAAAGTAGTTGGGCTTCTTCTTGATTGATGATGTTGGCAAAAGAAGGTAGTTCAAGATGGTTTTTGGGGTTGCTGGAGGCTACAACTATGTTCGATTTATCGATAATTAAGGAAATATTGGTTATCCTCAAAAAAAATATTATCGCTTTTATTAAAGATAATATTGTTTTTATTGAGGAACTATATTAGAAAAATAACAAATTAAAAGTTTTTAAAAAATTAATAAAACTCCATTATAAATTAAGAGAAACATTAATACACATTTGAGCTAAAAGTATTGCTTCAAATGTCAGCAATTATTGATCAAAAGAAATACATAAAGGACCTATGCATACCACCCCAATAAATTTAGTATGATTTTAATATATGCAAATTAAGTATATATTAATATAAACACATATAAACAATAAACATTAAATAGATGTGCTTTTAATGATTTAGGGAGGCTCTTATTGTTATTTGAGAAGAAATAATCAAAAGAGGCTTCAAGTGATTTTTTATAATGAAAATGATGATGTTTTTGATTTTATCAATAAATCGAAGATAATTTTGTTATTATCTCTAATTTATCGATAAAATCTATAATAGAATATATTGGTTTCTTGTAAGAAAATTTATTGGCCACCTCCTGAAAAGATATTATTGGAGATAATATTGATAAAGTGAACATTGGCCTACACACGTGGTATATAAATAGAAAAAGGATTGTTTAAATGGGAAAAAAGAATAAAAAACAATTCTTGCAAGGCGAAGCTGAGTTTGTCTGTGACCAGAGTGGTTTGTTGGTTTGGAGGGTAGCTTTTGATTATCTCTTCCAGGGTGTTCTTCAAACAATGTGCAAGCTATAGAATGCCAACCCTTGCATTCTATTGCTGTTAAGCATCTGAAATTGATGGAGATCATGATGCATCATGCTAATCTCCTCATATTTTAGGTGTAATAGTAGAATTGGTGTTTATTTATTTTGTTTTGGGGATTTACTCTACCAATGATTTGAATTGTTGCTTTATTATATTGTTTTGGTTTTTATTCTGACATAGTTATTAGGATTTTACCCCTAACACTATATATAGGGTTTCATTTTATTAAGGTTATGAATTATTGATTAGTTATTGATGAATTGAGAATTTAAGAGATTTCTCTATCTTCCTATATCTCCTTTTGAATTTTTACCCTTAGTCAAGTATTATTCCCTTTCTTTTTCATCCCCTTGAAAGGATCTTCAATTTTCTTCCGCTTTCTTCTTTATTGTCACTGTCCTTAATAAAGTTCGTATTGGAGTGAAACCCTAGGAGGAACAATCAAAATGTCCATAGCAGTGTTGCTAGATTTGATGCTCTTTCTGAATCTACATGTTTTGAATCTACACTATCTTGTACATGTACCACAATTTGTTGCAAGTTAGACTTGCTAAGTGCATATGAGGGGCCTTACTTTGAATCTACCATCTTTTCCACAATAGGCAAGTGAATCTCGTCACCAGCTGTGTGTATCTCAAGAGGACGTAGAAACCCACTACCAAGCGATGTCAAGGCTTACCCCTATCTAGTCCAAAGCAGCTCTGCCTCCATAATATGATGTTCTACTTTGCTTTTGAAGCCTAAACGGTGTTAGAAATCATCAATCGAAGTCCCACAACCATACACTCATCAATCTGACCTTTCTTCCCTAGTGCTGGCAAGGAATAAGTGCTGCAACTAGTAAGCTCTATCATCATCTCTTACTTCGGCAACCCTAGCAACTTTCTTCTCCATCTCCGGCTGTTGTAATGCACTTAGGAAGATGTTTCTGTCACCTTCTTTAGGTTTTACTGGTCTAAATGCTCGGCAACCTAGCTGTCCATTCCTTTTGGGTCTTCAAACACCATTCCAGTTGTACAAAATTCAAAATTGACAGTAGATGTTCTTGTTGACTCTAATTAAACTTTACAAGTTAGTGTTGCATCATGGTGGGTTTGTAACTCACTTTCATTGACTGCCATTGTTGTATGATTGAAGGAAACAGTCACATAGTGCATCTTTTGGGGATTTTTGGGGAAAACTTTAAGGTAGCCCATCTGATTTTGCTATTCGCAAGGTGTACCTAAAGTGCAGTTTTTCAAATAGGCCCCTTCTTGGGAATTTTACAAATTTGGTCAGTGCTTGGGCTTTTGCAAAATGATGCCTTGGTTTGCAGAAAATTTCAAGCAAGGGCTTGTTTGCAAACTTTTCTTTAGGGACCTTTTACAAACAATGAAGTCAGATGGCTGTGGAAATACTGTTTAGAAATTCAGAAGAGCCCCTTTCCTTTGGGAATCGCAGTTTGACATTCAAACATTGCAAGTTGCTACTTTGGTGATTAAGAGGGTCCTTCAGGCTTTTGAAACAGGTTTATTCTTTATTGAATTTGATATTTTTGTGAAATCATCATGATAATTTATAGTTTATTTATTTAATTGTGGTTTCTATTTATTATTAATATATCTTCACATCCTATTGCCTTTCTCTTTGCTTCTGTCCTTTAAAACCTTGACACCATGGTAAATAAGTTGAGCTAGTTTTTAAGGTAGAAGAAGCTTTAGCTAGGGGTGCAGCTCGGGTTGGTTCTCATTGGGTTGGGTCAACCAAATCCTAATCCAAATTTGAAAAGCTCTGCCCAAACTAAACCATTACCTATTTTATAAAACCTTAATCCAAACTAAACCAAATTTGTTAAATCCAAATTAAAATTAGGTTGAAAACGGATTGAGCAATTCTGTTTAATAATTTGGGTAGGCAGTTTAAATTAACCATTATTATATTTGCATTATCACTTTTAATAAAATTTGCAAATGTTAATCTATTGAATATATTTATTATATGAATAATGAACTGTGAAAATGTTAGCAAACTTTAAAAATGCTATTCACAAGTTATCATAAATAATCATCCAAAATAATGGTTTTTGAACACAACAGAATGGAAAATGAAAATGAGAAAGAGACTATTTATCACCCTATGAGGTGCTATAGTAATAAGAAGTAGAGACAGCCTTTCATTTCTTCTTTGTTGGGCTTGTCGTTTTTCCTTAGACTGTCGAATATGTTTTTTAATCTCTCTTTCTTTTTTTAATACTTCTGCTAGTTCTTTCTCTTTTTCTTCAGCAATTCTATGAGATAGCTGTTCAAGAATACTTCTGACTTGAACAATTACATATGTAATTCTACTGAGTGATTCTTCAGCATAACCTAAGTTATTTGCTGACCCAGTTCGATATTTTCAATTGCTTTTAGCCTTTGTCTTTTCAATATAATTTTCTTAATGTTGGTCTAGGCATGACAACATGATATTATGTAGAATGGAACTAAAATGCTTTTGAAAATCACATCTTTCTTACTTGTTGAGGGGGCTTCGAACAAACATGCTGACTGCGATTGGGTCTAGAGGGTAGAGAGGGTGTGGGAGTAGTGCTATCAGAACTCAAGAGAACTAGTAGGGAAACTAGGCAATTGTAAGAGAAAACTGACTGACTCCTTGAGAGGAGTACAAGAAGGGGGCAACATGGATGTCGCAGAATCACACAAATAAAGCAAAGACAAAAATATACAGCTTTAAAAAGTAAAGATAAAGAAAGAGATAAGATGAAAATAAAAAAAAGAAGATAAGGATGGTTGTCTTTAGACTATTTTAGCCCATACACACTTTTACAACTATAAGATTCTTGAGCAAAAAACGGTGTCAGCCACATTGCATATTGGCAACAACTTTCCACTGTCCTAGTTAGTTCCAACTTTTGTATATCGATGGTTGCGACAGGTTCTATCTCAACGATATTGGAGATATGTTGCCATTCTCTCTGGATGACTCTAGGATAATTCTAAGGATTGCGAATTTTTAAATAAATATATTCACTTCATTCTCATATGTGCTTCCAATTTTTGCAGCATTAGAGATGTACTATTTTGGAATAACAACTAAAACATTTTTTTATGAAGGATTATATGCTATCATTTTAACTAATGATGGATCCTCTCTTACTTAAAGAACATGGAGAATCATAGTAATAATTTTTGTTCATGAGAGAACGTTTTTTATTACCAAATGTCTTCCATTGTTCTGCCTTCCATTTAGGTGTTTTATAAATTTAGTTAACATATTTTTCTCTAGGATTTAGAACCTATATTTGAAAACTAGGAAATTCTTTTTCCTTTTCTGTTTTCCATGTTAGAGCGGCCACTATTAATCTTATGACTTGGCGAGTACCGTAATCAAGGAGTAATAGTAAATATCGGATTTTCTCAAGGAGTAGTGCTAGTTTTTCCTGATTTTGACGGTTGATACATATAGGGTCCAGCATCCCATGTTGTAATGGAATAGTCCAATACATTCTGTCAAACAGATCTCTTGATACACAAATGTGGATATCTTTGAACATCATATAGATATTCAGTCCACTTAGGATGTTGCTCAATCAACATTTGTTCTTTAGATAGGCGTCTCAGTTATTATTCCTTTGACAGACTCCTGCATTATCTCATGTACTAGCTTTTGCTTAGAACTCATATCTTCTAGCCTAGTTGTCAAGTTTATTAGTTGAGATTCTCTTTCTTGAGCTTTTTCTTCGAGCTCTTGAGATTTCTTCTCAAGCTGTTCTACCAAGTGTCCTATCCTTAGTCTTGCTACAAACGCTTGATGGTATCCACATTTACTAAAACTGAAATAGCCATTGATCATTCTTGCAAAGAGCATTTCAAATAGTTCTTTGCTTGATCACTTAGGGATAGCTTTACCACTTCTACCCAGTGCTTGCCATTTTGCTGAAAAAGGAAATTTTACTAAGTTGAAAAGGAGATAATTTCGCAAATGTCGGAGAAATTATCGAAAATTTTTCTGAACTATTTCGCTAAAATGTAAAAAAATTAAAAAATATAGAAAAATTAGACAATCTTCTAGAAAATTTCATAATAAATATTAATATATTTGAATTTATATTTTGGAATAAAAAAATCACTTTAAATGTCAATATTTATGACATAAAGGAAATATTCTAATGATGCAGAAGTAGATAAAGTAGATATCTATAGTGGAATACTACTAAATGGGAGATCTAAGTCATAGAAAGTTGTTAAACATATGTATATAGTATGAAATATATTATTACCATACCTTACCATCAAAAAGAAACTTGTGCAGGCTCATTAATATTATCATTGTCATAGTCATCCTCCATTACTTTTGGCTAATGACTATAGAAATTACCTGAATATGAGTCATACCAAGCAGGGAGTGAAGATGAAGACGCTTCAATTTCACTTTCCGAATTGTATTTTATCTGGCCATAAGACTACTGAGGATAATATTCAAAATCTTCGACATAAGATAATTGAGATTCGTGTGAATAATCTCCAATATGATAGCCATAAGGTGTGTACCCACAACTAGACCCATGCTTATTACTATTCATACCAATAGAGGTGGCAACCATACTATCCACCAAGTCATCTTCTTTTGTGAAGGTCACTTTCTTTCTACTTCCGTTCCTTCTCACATAAGATTTCATAGGCGGTCATGCACCGTGATCATCATCCTATATAGCATGTTGGAAATCAGCTTCTCCAGTGAATCAGGTTCCAATCCACACGAATCTTAATTTCGAATACTCCATTCACGATTTTGAAGGATTTGAAGTCGATTCGAAGCCTTCAAATCCCAAAAATGTCAATTGTAGCATGTTGCCGGTGAGATGGAGGTATGTTGCTTATCTTCCTATCGATTCTAAGCACCCAAATCTAGCAAGATGTCTTCGAAAAGGGGTTTCGAACCATCCATTGTCGATTTAAAAGGGGGAAAAATGACTTTAGATGGGGAAAAAGGAGATTGGCATCGGCAGCCACGCTGTCGACTTCCGATCTTCAAATCAAAGGTAGAAATCTTGTTTTCTTGTTTCGAAATCGCGGAAAGGGATTTCGATAATGATTTTGGGGAAGATCTGGGTAGATTTCAGATGCTCATAAAGGGGAAAAAGGGGCGCAAATGAGATTTAGGGCACCCTGCCGACTTTAGGGGGGAAAATTTCGCCCCTTCAATGAAATTTCGCCGAGATATTTGAGAATATCTCAAGAAATTGGGAAAAATTTAGAACATTTTCCAAATTTCTCAAAATTATCTCCTAACAGTGCAATGCAGGTGTTTTCTTTGGCGATAATATCTCGCTAAGACGGAAAAACGAAAATTTCGGTGAAAATTTCTCCAAAATAATTGAAATGGCAAGCACTACTTTTACCAAGGTTGCATTCATTGAATTATGGATAATATAATCTTCTGAGACTTTGCTTACTTTGGGTATGTGAACCACTGGTATGATCTTTCGAGAAATGTCTTTGATCTCGCCTTTTATCTTCTAATACTCTTCTTTTGGAAGAGTTGAACTTTTTAAGTTAATTCCTTCACTAGGAATTTTACCCAAGGTCTGTTCAAAACGACCATCCTCTATAACTGGACTTGAGCATTCTGGGTATTTTCCCTTAGCCTTCTCATTACGGCTAATTTTGGTTATCGAAGGAGTTAGGACTCTAGCGAATTCTCACTTTGTCTTTCCTTTAATTACCTTAGTCTTTCCTTTAATTACTTTCTTGTGTAGACATTGGCTCACATAATACCCTTCTTTTTTACAAATCCAGCATTTGAGCAAAGGTTTTTTCCTTTTTTCCCTTTTTTTAAGCTCTTTCTCCACTGGAGTCAATAGCTTTCCACCTTCATTATCATCTGTTCTTTAGACTGATCTGAGCGATCTTTTTTAAAGTGTCTCGTCCTTTTGCATTTCTAACAAAAAGCTGAGGATGATTCCATTCTCTTTACCTGCTTAGCAAATTCCTGCAAGCTCTCTGGTTAGAGAATCAGTAATTACATTTGACGAACTTTTACCTTGTTCAATTTCAAATCTGTAATATGCTAATTTTTGTTGCCATCTGACTAGTTGTGCATGTCCAATTTCTTTTAATTTCAATTTTCTAAAATGTTTGATATAAGTTAAGTCAGTTTTGACCAAGAATTTTGGTTTTGAAGCAACAAATAATTCATTGGCCTTAATTGCTTGAATAATTGCGTATACTTCTTTTTCACGGATCTGCCAATTTATTTTGGATCCTTTAAAATTACCATTCAAGTGTCTGTAGATGTCTTCCTTTAATGAAGATTTTTCTTGTCTTGATTTTAAAACACATCCCCAGTAAAATCTGAATCATCTTCTTCCAAGATTAGATGATTTCCTTGTTCTAGTAGACATAATATAGGAAGATTCTTTATTTGATTCTTGATTTTTTTTTTGACAAAGATTATGTCTTTCTCACTCTATTTCCAAGGAACTTTGCTTGAAGTTTTTTGCTGCAACAATCTTGCCAATGTTGCCAGATTTTTAATAAACATTTTGGCATAATTGAGGATTCCTATAAACCTTTACAGTTGTTTTTCATCCTCCAACCCATCTGGGAATTCTTTTATTGATTCAACCATGTGAGGTTGCAATTTTTCTTTATTTCCCCCAATTTCCAATCCGAGGTAATTGATCTTTTGCTGCATCCATATTACCTTTATCTTAGATAATATCATGCCTTCTTTAATAAAGACATCGACCTTTCTTTTAGATAATATCATGCCTACTTTAATAAAGACATCAACCACTCTTTTTAAGTGATTAACATGTTCTTCTTGTGTTTTACTAAACAAAATAATATCATCAATATAAACCATTGCAAATTCTTTTAAATCTTTAAATGCTTGGTCCATCCTTCATTGGAAAATTCTTGGTGCTTTTTAAAACCCAAATGCGTAACTAACCATTCATATAAACCTATTGGACAAGTAAAGGTGGTTAGTTGCATGCTATCTAGATGCATTCGAAGTTTCCAATATCCTGATTTCAAGTTACATTTGGAATATACCTTTGGATTTTTCTCCGAATCCATTTTCTTAAAACTTCTTAATTAGGTAAGTTATATCCATTGTCCTTATTAGTGACATTGTTAAGTTTTTTATAGTTTATAACCATTCATGCCTTTCCTCTAGCTTTCTCGGCATGGTTTAGAACCATAAAGGCTTCACTTTAGTGCTCATTATTGCTTGGATGAATTAATTTTAAATTCTCTAGTTCATGTACTTGCTTTCCAAATTCTTCTATCATTTTCGTAGTATATTTTATTCCATGACTCCTAATGATTGTTTCAGGATTTTCCAATTCTAAGGAACCTTCAACTTTGTATTTTTCTAAAAATGCTTAAGGATTTTTCTTAAAATTTTCTTGAAGCTTGTTTCAACCATTTCCTGGGATAATTGGTTTGGTTTGCTTCAACCTTCCCCTCATCCTCCTTTTCTCTAAGTAGTGCAAAAATAGCATCTACTGTAGTAGAAGACTTTTCTTCTTCCTCTGTCTCTATTTTCAAGATAGAATTGGATAATTCAATATGTATTCGGTGTCCTCTTATTGAAATATGATCAATCTCTTAGTTAAATGGCCTATTCTTTGATTGATGTTTTAAGAACATATTTCTAAAGATAATTTCTTCTGACAAATTATTTACACACAGTAGGATGCTAATTGTAAATAATTTATCATGTATTCTCATTTCAACATTCTTAGCCATTAGGCTCACATTAGCCTTTGATTCATTGGCTAATTCAATTGGTAGTGGTGGAATGCCTTTCCACTTTTCTTGAGAGAGAATTTCCTTTTTTCCATAGCAAAAGCTTGCTCTAGCGTCTACCAAATCTAGTTTTCAAAGCCTGCTATGTTAACCTTAATTTTTGTAGTTATTGGAATGTTCGCCAAAACCAACAAACTTTCAATATTTGAGATTTTCTTTAAGATTAGTCTACTATGCTTTTGCTTATCCTCATAGATTGACATATTAATGTTTTGCCATCCAATTATCTTTCTTGAGTCAGTGGATAACCTGCTATAAAATTTCGATTGCTCTTCCTCTTTTTTTATGAGGATTTTTTTTTCTTTGGAACCCTTCTTCTAGAATCACTTACAGATGGTCTACTGTTTTCTATTAACAAACTATTTTTGGTTTGTCTAATATTTGAAGATTCTAGAATTTGTTGATTTTGGGCATGATCATGAAATACCCAACTCTTGGGCAATGACAATTGCTTTGGATGAACCACTGTACGAGTCATGTCTTTAACTAATTCTCCTGACCCAAACAGCTTAGTGTAATGTTTTTCTCCTTTTACAATTGGTTGATGTGTATTGTAAAATCGAATAAATGTTTTACATCAGATTTTGATTACCCTTCTTGAACCTAGATAGCCATGTTTCATCCAATTATTTGTGTAGACACTTAGACTCAATGTTTAAGAAATATTTGAGTCTCTAAGATCAATACTTAACTTTGGTCATATCTTAAACCATATTGGTCATTTACACAGTTTAGCTCTTACTCCTAATAACGATTTGTCAAAATGCCCTATAGAGCTTGCATCTACCATTGCTTTCAATATTGGTAAATTCGGTTCTTCCCTCACTAAAGGAGAATTTCTTAGTTGTACCATCCCTTATTGAACAAAATTTTTCTTTTTAAAGGCTTCCTTTATCTAATCCATTTTGATTAGAGAAATTAAAAATTGTCCTTTGTCTATGATGGTGGCTACCTCATTTATTGTTTCTGTCTCAAATATTTTGATAGTTTCCTGATATAAAATCCAACTCTTCTGATAAACTTTTGGTAAATTTATCACTGTCATTTTCCATTCATAATAATCTTGAGAGGACGAGGCTAAATCTACTTCTAATTCATTTGCTTTATGAATCATCTCGTCTTCTTCCTAAAGATAATTTCACTAAGTCCAATTCAGGCTCAACATTCATCATGAATATCCTAATTTCTTGATATTTTTGGAATATGAATAACTCATGATCTTCATTTTTAGGTACTGAATTAGATTCTTCAAATTTTGAATATTCCGACTCTATCTCCAAGAGTCTTCATCGTTAGTGTTGTTCTCTTCTCCCCAAATAGCTTCAAAATAAACTTTTCTTTGGATGTACATCGAGGATTTTAATTGTGGTTACCTTGATTTTCTTTCTGAGCATGTTGTTGGATTATGACTTGGTTTTCCGCATAACCAACAACACTTGTATTGAGACAATGACTTTTTTTTAGAGCATTTTGGTACTCTTCCATATTTTTCCTTGAAAGCTTGCCTCCTTTTATCCATTGTTCTAAGAGGTCTTAAATATTATTTTTCTAGATATTTTCTACCCTTTTTTTGAGCAATTAGAGCTCGACGATGTCCTTTCCATCATCTCTTAATCTTTCTGGTTTGCTAACATAACCCTCTTGTGCATTTTTTTGATTTTTCTAATGGTTTAGCATAGCATATCTTCCTGCAACTAACTCAAATTTATCACAACAATCTTCAGACATGATTGACATTTTTCTTGTCTTTAGATAGTTTTCTTTCTATGCACTATAGCTTAATGCAGTATCTTACTACCTTGGCTCTCACTCCTAGCATATCAACTATACAATGGTTGATCATTATATGATGTTCTAGAGCCTTTTGGGCAATAGTTCCCCAACTTCCGGGTAACTTATCACAAAACATACTAAGGCAAACTTTTGGACTTCAAAGTTTAGCTAATAATATCTTTCTTTGAATTCACATAAATATTCTTCAAATTTGCACATATCATAGATCTAGAGTTTTACAAAGGTTGCCCTACCCTGTTGTTTTTGGTATCCATCATTATCTATGATTGTTAGACCTGCAAATTCCCTTTTTATAATTTCTATAAAAATGAAAATTATTTATTCCTGTCTTTGAGAATTCTCCTCAATTACTATTTCTAAAGGAGATTTTTGCTCAATTCATTCCAAAATTTTGGATGATACCTTGTAGATTTGCTGCTAGATAGATTCTAGCTTTTTCTACAGTCTCATCCTTTCTAGCGAGGATTGTAATCCTGGCTTGATTTGCCTGGGGTTCAATGGTTCTTTATGTATCTCTTTGACAATCAATTTTTAGATACGCTTCTTGTAGAGATATTGGTTTCATTTTTCCATCTCTAGGTGTAAACCTTGTTAGAATTCTCCAAGGATAATCTGGCTTATAATTGCCATATCCTTGACCTTGAGTTAGGCTTCTCAGACCTTGAGTATTAATAGGCTACCTTTCTGATGGTCCAATACACATTCCTAAAGCCAACTTTTTATAGGTTTGATCAATAAAGGTTCCAGAAGTTCCTCCTAACCGCCTCATCCTATCCTCAACAAACTTAAGATTTTGTTCTTCTCTTAGCTTTTTGCTAAGAGTTTCCTCGATTTCATTAAGTCTTGTTGGACCTTTTCAATATCTTCTTTGGTCCATTTTTTTCTATCAAGGATTTGCCCAATTTCTTATTCAACATTTTTAACCCTTGATACAAATTTAGAGGGATCACGATAGTCCTCATTAATTTATTCATATCGATGATTCCTCAATATACTAGAAACTTACCGAGAAGCTTGAGAACTTTTCTCATTTTTAGTAACACTAGACTGCTTGAATAGACATCTAATTACTGAAGTTCTATTAGAACTTTCTGGTATATTATCTTTATCAGGTCCTACCATGTTTTATAAACAAGGCTCTGATACCAAGGTAGAGGCACAATAGAATAGAAAATTATTGGTTTTGAAAACAAAATTAACAGGTAAGACAATTCAATTCAAGAATTATTTTAAATTAAAAATTAAATTGTATAGTTTATTCTAAAATGTAATTCAACGTAGAAAGTATGATCCATTTAATTGTCATTTTCATATATTTAAAGTTATTTCGAAATAGTATGATATAATATTGTATTATTATTTATGTTATAACCAACCCCTCAAAAATTAAATCATTTAGCTTCTCTGGGTTATGTGGATTAGAGTATTTGGTTTTGAATTTTAGATTATTTGGATTAGGGTAATTTGGTTTGGATTTCGGATTATTTGGATTGGGTTGCCGTCAACCCAAACCAAACCATATTACAATTCGGTTCAAGTTGGACCCAAATTACGTTACCTAAAACTCAAAAAATATCAAACCAAGCCATTTAAATTTTGGGTTGTTTGGGTTGTTTTCAGGTTAACCCAAGCTGAGTTGCACCCCTAGTTTTAACCAAAAACCTTGAAACCCTAGCTAAAATTTGAGAAGCAATGAGAAAGTCAATATCCAAAATCTTTAAAAATCAGGAGATTCTCTTGACATGTAAATTCAAACTCATATAGATCCAATACAAACCCAGTGAGAAAATGCCCTGATCGAAATGAATAAATTAGATAAATCAAGAAATTGTATCATTAGGAAAACATCCTATTGATGACTAAAAGTGACTCACAAGGGCCTAACATAAGGTCAGATTCTTATCATGATTCACGATCAATCTTAAAGTCCTATAAATTCCAATGTTCAAAACTTTGGCATTTTCCCAATTCATGTTGTACTTAGGATCAATTGACCATGAATAAATATTGGTAGGGAGATTTAAGCCAAGAATCTGAGAAAAGCACCCATTCCAAAAATACAAGCAAACTAGGTTCTAGGCTGTAGGCATCATGCTGGTGAACTTCAAAATTTTAATAAAAATGTAATTCAAGAAAATGATTTTGAGGATTACCTTAGATTACCTTGACTAAAAGCATAATAATGTTGGAACCGAGGTAGGCGACTGCATGGGATCCCCATGATTGTATTATGAACAACTAAAGGAATTTCTCTGATGATAATGATCTCATAATGAAAGTTAAAGTGGATGTCTCTAGTTTTTATGGTTGGTTTGATATTAATATCTTTTTGGATTGGATATTAGAACTATAAAGTTTTTTGAGTGATATAACATGTCAGAAGTTTAACGCATCAGATTTGTTAAAATTAATTGGTGAGATTAGCTGCTATGATCCAAGGGTGGCTCTATAAGAATAGGTTTGTCTCTCATGTATGTGTCTGTAGCACTCTCTCATTAGTGTGGATCTATGCATATATTAGAGACTCATACTTGTGCTTGGCTTGGAGTATGTTATTCTTATATACTATAGAGTGGAAAGGGATCATCTCCCATTTGCCTAACTCTCTCTCTCTCTCTCTCTCTCTCTCTCTCTTCCCTTCATGATATACAACTCCACTCTCCTCCTACCATCCTAAGATCAAAAACACCTTCTCTCCCTACATTCTATCTTCCAAACTTCTCAAGACTACCTTCTTCCTTCTTTCCCTTCAAGGTTCCTCTTTAATTTCCCTTCTTCCTCCCTATTCCCCTACACCTGACTAGGTGGAACCTAGCAAATAGTATTAGAGTTTTGATCCAGCCCTTTGAAGGTGGTCCAGTTCCAATTTGATGAGCAAATCTGAAGAAATTGAAGGAGTAAGTGACAACAAGGTTAATTTGGTAGCAGACTTCATGATAAAAAATTGACCTCAAAATGGAGCTGTTTAGGTTCCAATTCAGCATGGGATTGAGGTACTAACATTTCTCTCTTCATCTATGTTGATTTGGTGTGATGGCATTCTAATTTGGTTGTTTGGATGTGATGAAGATGGTAACCTAACGATCTAATTCTAGTTAATGACATTGCTTCCACCTTTGATTTTTGTGATTGGATCTGCAATCTATTGCTTGGAACTGGTCTGTTCTTGCAGGTGTGATGTGTGGATGCTGTTATGGATTGGAGTGAGGTTCCTGCCATATTTCTTGGTTTCCCCAACTGAATTTGTAGTCCGTTTGGTAAAGTTTTAAAATTGCATTGTAGCCTTTTTTTGATCCATCTTTGGATCATAAACAATCTTGATCTTGTGTTTGGAGGGAGGATTCAATGTTGTGTACATAAGCTCCAAATTGGGCATTTTTTTGGATTGTAATTTGGTTGGGATCTCACTGTTGGAGTGCAAGGAGATGGATGTATAGCCATACAAAGTGCAGACATAAGGTTGGCTGAAAGTTTAGGAGCCAAGATCTGCTGGAATCCAGTGTGTTGATCTCAGCCAAGGTGGATGAACAACTCCTGGGAGATTGCTTTATTGTGTCCAGTATCTTGGCTGGGGTTGCTCAAAGTTGACAGCGGTTGGAAGGGAAAGTGACGAACCAGGGATCCCATTGCCACCACATATAAGTTGCTAGTCAAGTGTTTGTCATGTTGCAGCTGCTAGAATCTCATAAGTCAAGTGTGTGGGAAATCCATTTTCTAGGAGGTGCCCCTGCTGATTCCAATAGAGATCATGGCCAAAGAGGGATTGCAGTTGCTGGATCAATGGTGAGAAGTTTAGCAGTATTGCTACCAGTTGCAAAAGAAGCTTGTGGTGATGGATGTTGTCAGGTGGCCAGTTGCTGGCCAGAAGTTGCTGAATTGGAGCAGGACACTGGTGGGGTTTGGAGGACAATCTCCTGACTGTTAGTCAGCAGTGGTAGCTGGTCGGATAACCTTGCTGTTGTTTGGGAAGGCAGCAAGTTTTCCCTTGGAATCTGCTAGTCAGGTTGCGAGGCTGTCTGGGTTGTCCTCAGTGGATGAGACCAGCAATACTTGGTAGTCGGATCTCTCCATGTCTCAGGTAAAATCTCCAGCAGGGGATCACTGGAGGTCGAATTTTGATGGGTTTAATTTGTTGTCAGCGACAGGGTTGCCATTTTATTTTTTATTACTCATGCAAGAACAACAGTGGGGCATGATTTTGGGGCCCGTTCTCTTAACAGTCTTGATTGTTTGTGACTATCTGATGGTCTGGGCTGAATCATGGTACTTACGTCAGGCTTCTGATGCCCATCAGATCTCAATGGAATCGGATGATTTATATTGATCTATTTCGGGCTTTGATTCATCCCTGTTTTCTGAAAATCTGGTACTTCAATTCTAGAGGCTTTGTTTCAGTTCTGTGTGCACTTTGTGGGTCCTTTTGACCAATGTTTGTGATTAGTTTGGTGAATAAATGGCTAAAATTACTTGTTGGTTGATTGAAACTTATGCTTGCCCTGAGATTGTGCAGTTTTGAACTGCCCAGATTGTGCAACAGAGGGTTGAAGGTGGACCTGTTGGAGTATTTCATTTCTATAATTTTTTTGCGAAAACTTTATGATAGTTGGGTTTTTTGGCCAGTTTTGTGGGCCAACTTGATCATGATCTATGGCTCTTTGATTGATTTCAAAGTTAGGGTCTACATCCTTAGCAAGGGCTATTTTCTGGCACTATTAGGGGTCCTAAAAGAGTGGTCTAGATTGGCCCAAATCAAGGGCCAAAGTGGGACCACATGACTGATTTCTGAACTTAGAAAAAATGCTGAAGGTTTTTGCCAAATGAGCATTTGCTAACTTGGGGCCATGATTTGGACCATCAAAACTCTTTGATCCAGAGAACTATATTTTTGGTTTCTCTTTCCTTAGTATTGGCATGATAGACTAATAGAGGACAGGCAATTTATATTAATCAATGATTTAGATGGTTGAAAATGTGCTTGGAAGTGGGCCAATGAGTTGAATTTATGGACTAAGAATTTTTGCTGAAGTGATGTTCAACAGTGGTCTAAACAGCAACTTTGGTTGACATTTAATCATATTCTTGTGACAGTTTTGGGCCACCAATGGCCTGTGAGCTCTTTGAGACTCCCTTGGTGATTGATAGGTTGGATTGCATATGATGGTTGATTAAGGTTCTCGAAGTGGCCCACTTGCTTGCATTCACAGTCCTCTACATGCTAAACTGTTCAGGTTGGTCAACTTGTGAACTTCTAGGGAACTTATAGTTGGAATCTGGTTTGGACCTCTAACCATCTGCCTAGGTTCAACCTAGCAAATGGTATTAGAGCCTTGATCCGGTCCTATGGAGGTGGGCTAGTAGCAAATTGATGATCAAAACTGAAGATCTTGAAGTGCATTAGCTAACTGCAAGTTTTATCAGGTCACTGTTCTCAAGGCACCAGAAATGCCCCAAAACGTAGCTGTTTTGATCTCACACCTTTCAGAAATTGAGGTGCCATCATTCCTTTTTCATGTCTATTTGGTGTGAAATGGTGCATTGGATTGATTTTTTTGGGCATGTGGAAAATGGCAACTCGGGCATTTGCATGTGTGTGACTGGTGCGATTGTTGCTACTTTGGGGTTGTGTTGATTGAAATTGTCATCCACTGCTTAGATCTGCATTGTCAGGTGATGGTAAGTGAGCCCCAAGGCTTGGGTATAAATTCTTGTTGAATTTGGTGGAATTCAGGGCTGGAATCTTGTCCCAAAGTCGGAGGAGGAGGTTGCTTAGCAATCTGAAAGTGCAACAACAAAGTGAAAAATGGGTGATCTTGCAAAGGCTAAGATTTGTTGGAATCCAGTGAGACAAGGGTTGTCAAAGTGGTGATCCACTTCTGGAAGGGTGCACTTCAAATCCCTGCAGTTCGGTGGTCAGAGGCTTTTGGCTAAGGGGCCACCTAACAGCATTGGATGAGCACTAGAAACAAGGAGGACAAGCCTGCACATGCTAACACTTCTAGATCCGTCTGGTGGTTTTTTGAGTTGTTGAAACAGATGGCCAGCAAAGCTTCTGAGGCAACTAACTAGTGGAATGGATGACGGGAAGTCAAGTCTGTCAACAGGTGGTTGGTGCTGGTGAAGAAGCAACTGGACATCGAGGTTTAATGCTGAAAAGTGATCACCAGATGCCGGATGTTGCCCTTTGCTTAGTCATTTCATCAAACACTATAGTTGCAGTTCAGTGGGCCAAGTTCAGTTGACAATTAGGCGCATGGCCGGCTTCAGTGGGCCGCTAGATCCCAAGGGGTGATGGATCAGAATTGATTCCAGTGTGCAGCAACAATCCTACTTATAGGCTTGAAGCAGGCATTGGGGAGCCCAAGATCGAAGAGTTTTGATCACCTGGGAGTGGGGCCAAAGTAGGCTTGTCGCTGCCATTTGAAGTACTCCCCTCCCTCCAATCTATTGTACGTTTTAGAGGGTTTGGTGGATTTTTGGGTCCACCTTTGATCAGCAATCTTTGACTGTTGGGTTCAATCAATGGTTAAGATTGAGAGCGGGTGGATTGGTCTTGAAAATACAATTGAGGTTTGATTCTTTTGAAGGGTTTAGATTAATCAATCTATAACTTAAAGTGGGCCTGTCCATCAGCATTCTAGTATGTTGGAAATTTTTGAGGGTGGTTGTCAAAATGGTTTTTAGCTAATTGTGGTTCTTGATCTGGACCATCAAAAATGCTTGATCTAACTGATGTTTGTTGCTTTCCTTTGTAGTGGCTTGATAGTGGATAGGTGATTTGGGGAATTGACCTTTCAGATTGATGGAATTTGGCTTGGAAGTGAACTTGTGAGCAGAGTTATGTTGCTTAGAAATTTTCGGAAGTAGTGTCTGACAGTGGTCCAGCAGCAAATTTAGGCCCATATTTGATCAGGTTTTTGTGGCTTTTTTGGCAAACCAACAGTTGGGATTTGTTGTGGTTTGTGGACACTTTGAAAACTCCCGGGTGTTTGACAGAGTGGCTTGCATTGGATGGTTAATCGAGGGTCCTAAAGTGGCCACCTGCTTGCTGTTTCAGCACTGAGTTTCTTATGCTTGTCGAATTGTTTCAGATTGGTCAACTATTCAACTTGTGGGGCTCATAGTATTGGAATCTAATATTGTCTTGACTTCTAACCACCTGGGAATGGTAGACCAATCAGTCTATTCTAACTGGGCAGTGGTGGTCCCTGCAAAAGATTCCAAGAAATAGTTATAAATGCTTGCAAAAGTGTATAGTTGAACAACTTCCAACAGTATTGGGCAATTTCAGTTACTTCTGTGCTCTGTTTTGGCCTGATATTCTGGCCTGGGGAGACGTAAGTACCTAATTTCAAGTGGTTTTGATGGTTGGGTCAAACGATTTACACATTACTTACTATACTTAGCACAAGTGATCAACCTTGTTACAACTTTCTAAGCTTACAATTTTTTTTTCGTTGGCAACGTTGCATTTTTGTGTATTTTTCAATATTTTGACCCCCTACCATGGTGGATAACCTTGAGAGAAAGCTAGATGAGCTTGGCATTAAGATGGAACAGAACATTGCTCCAGTTGAAAAGAATTGTACAACACCAAGCCATCATCCAAAACAACTTCTAACCCACGATCAAAGTCACTACACCATCCAAAACCCAATATTAAATCAAACTATTTATCCAACTCAACCCTCAAAGCCAAAAATTAAACTTAAACCAAAACCAACACCACTTTGACCAGCAAACCCATTACCCAAGCCAACACAAACCCAAACTTCCTGCCCAAATCGAACACACAAGGGCTATGAGGACTTTCCATACTTCTCAAATGACAATCCTACCCGTTGGTTTGGTCTTGCCTAGCAAGTTTTTGATTCACATAAGATTCCTTATGACAAATGGGTACATCTAGCCAGGGATTGCCTAGGCAGCAAAGCACATTTTCAGTTCCCATAGGTGATCGACTACAAACTCCAATGGGGGTGGTACACATTTATTGATGTGCTTTGATATAGCTCAATCACTGGATAACATTATACCAATCAAGTCAGATCACTTCAGTATTTGAGTCCATGGCTAGCCTTCTTCCTTGGGAACCAAGATGGTCACTGTTGGATTTGTTTGTTGATGGCCTTGCTGAGGAGATCAAAAATGAGATTCTCTTATTGACACCTTCTTCATTATGAATTACTATACATCATACTTTATTGGTTGAGAGGTAACTGTAAGAGCAAGCACAATTACATGGCTCTTGTTTGCCTCCACCATCTAGTGATGTGACAGAGGGGCATATGGCTTATGATGATGATGTTGATGAGGTTTCTTCACCCCACATAGAGGATAGGATACTCTTACAGGCTATGGATGTACATTCATTATTTCATGAGAATGACATTCCAAAGGACTATATGGCCTGTGATGTTGATATTTACGGAAAAGTGTTTGGATTGTTGAGGGCAAGAGGTCATTTCTATCACAAGGCCAATAGTTCTGCCACCTACTTCTCCTATAGTGATCATAGCTCCTATCTATCTCTTGCTAGAGCAGACCTCTTTGACCTCAATATGATTTTGACAGTGACAATGCTTCTTATACTCCATTATATGGAGAATCATGACTGCTTTGTTTTTACAGTTCATCATTCCATAACGAGTTACAAATCTCATCGATGTTCAGTTTATTTGGTTGACTTAGGATTTGGAAGGACATAGGAGATTGGTTTCTAGCAGTTTACTTTTTTTTTTGGAAGTGCATTTCTTTCCTTACATTGGGGAATGCTAGGATCCAAGGGTAGATCTATGCTAGTAAGTGAAAGGGCATGATATATATGTTGCGTCTCTTGAATATGTTTTTGTAGCCTTTTTTTTTTTTATCATTAGGATGGATCTATCCATGTATTAGACTCACATATGTGCTTCAATTGGAGCATGTGACTCTTATATAATTTGCCTATACATGGCCTTAGTAGAATGGAAAGGGATCATCCCCTAGTTGCTTAGGTCGTCCATACATTTATATCCCCTCCACCCCCCCTCCCTCCCTCCCTCTCAACATTTATTCTCTGCAACTCTTCTCTTCTTCTACCATCCTAAGATCACAAACCCCTTCTCTCCCTACATTCTATATCCCAAACCTATCAAGATTTCCTTATTCCTTCTTTCCCATCAAGGTTCCTCTCTAATTTCTCTTCTTCCTTCTAATTCCCTTTTCCACCTAGCATCAGCCCAACATTATTAGCGAGGAGTGAATGAAACATCAATGTGGGAAGAGAAGAATGGACTGGCAAATGGGAGGAGCAAGCCATCATCAAGGATGATGGGGACAAGGCTAGCACTAACTTAGATTCAAACACGTGGATTGAGGCATATTCTGATTTAATTCAAGTTCCCATTGGGCCGGTTACAAGAAGTTCAAATAAGTGCTCAGCGGGCAGATTCAAGCAATATGGGCTCAAGCAAACTCGTGAAGGCCTATAGAATGTGTTGTACGTGTTACTCAAGGCTGAAATTCCATAATTCAAGCCTTGGAATAATCCGAAAGAAATTCTCAAGCAATTTGGCGTGGCAAGTGACGCGAGCTTGCCACCTCAACCATTTATCTTCAATTTTCCCAGTTTTAATAAAAAAACAAATGTTTTTTCCTTTTCAGAGCTGATTGCAAGGCTTGCATGATGCGTATAAGGCTAGAAATAAGGGCTTTAATATTTCAGATTTTGTAAGTTTCAAGCCTATATTAGATGTTTTCAAGTAATGAAAAAGATAGAACATTGTTATTCAGAAAAGTGAGAGTATTCTTTTAAATTTTTTAAGAATTCTTTGAACTTATCGGATTTCCGTGGCGTTCAAACCTTTGACTTATCAATCAGCTTTTCCGCAACTGATTGTGACGTCATTATATACCAAGGTTCTTGCTTCAGTGTAAGCAACGGGTCGAGGTTCCATTCAATGCTTTTTTAGAGAGACGATTAAGGGTTAATCTTGTATGAGTTTCATCACAAAGTTGACGTGGTTCGTATCAGAGCTAGCCTTGTCCCCATCATTCTCTTCCTCTTGAAAAGGATTTGTCCTCATATCGTCACCTGCATCAAAAGGACTTAAATCAGAAACGTTAAAGGAAGCACTTACACCATGCCCATCTGGCAAATCCAGCTTGTAAGCATTGTCATTGATCCTTTCAAGAACTTGAAAAGGACCATTCCCTCTTGGTAGTAGCTTGGAATGCCTTTGCTCTGGAAATTGTTCCTTCCTCATGTGCAACCAAACCCAATCTCCGAGTTCAAAAACCAGCTTCTGTTGCCCTTTATTGGCTTGCTTTGCATATTGCTTCGCCATCCTCTTTATGTTGAGCTTTGCTTTTCCATGTATCTGCAATAACAAATTCAACCTTTTTCTTTCCATCTAAGTTAACACGTTCAGACATAGGCAAAGGAAATAAATCCAATGGAGTTAAAGGATTAAAACCATAAACAATTTGAAATGGTAAATACTTAGTAGCCGAATGATTAGATTGATTGTAAGCAAACTCAACATGTGGTAAACATTCCTCCCAAGTTTTGATGTTCTTTTTAATGATAGCTTGTAAGAAAGTAGATAAAAGTTCTATTCACAACTTCCGTTTGACCATCAGTTTGTGGATGACAAGTAGTTGAAAACAATAACTTAGTTCCTAACTTTACCCACAAGGTCTTCCAAAAATAACTCAAGAACTTAGCATCTCTATTGAAAATAATTGTTCTAGGCATATCATGAAGTCTCATAATCTCCCTAAAGAACAAATTAACAACATTGGATGCATCATCTGTGTTGTAACATGGAATAAAGTGCACATCTTAGAAAATCTATCCACGATAACAAACACTGAATCTCTCCCCCATTTAGACCTAGGCAAAGCTAACACAAAATTCATCGAAATATCAGTCCAAGGTTCACTAGGAATTAGCAAAGGGGTGTATAAACCATGGGGTTGTGGTCTTGATTTAGCTTGCCGGCAAATGACACATCTATTACAAAGTCTCTCAGCATCTCGTTTCATATGTGGTCAAAAGAAATTTGCTGCAAAACAACTAATGTTTTAACAACTTCAAAGTGTCCCATTAACCCTCCACCATGGGATTCCCTCACTAACAAATCTCTCAAAGAACAATTAGGCACACACAACCTATTTACCCAAAACAAGAAACCATCATGCCTAAAATACTTCCCACGAGTAGTTTTCTCGCAAGCTTGATACTCAACACTAAAGTCATGGTCATCAACATATAACTCTTTAACATGTTTAAAACCAAGCAATTTATCATCAAGAGTAAGATTAGGACATACCTGCTGGAAAGTGCATTTGCAATGATGTTTTCCTTACCTTATTTGTACCGAATGACGTATGGAAACGTTTCTATGAACTCCACTCATCGTGCATGTATCTCGTTTTGCTTGTGTTGACCTTCCGAATGTTTCAAGGATTCATGATCAGTGTGAATCACGAATTCTTTAGGCCATAGGTAGCGCTGCCATGTCTCTAAAGCTCGAACTAACGCATATAATTTCTTATCATAAGTAAGGTAGTTCAAGGCTGCCCTGCATAGTTTCTCGCTAAAGTATACAATTGGTCGTCCTTCTTACATAAGAATGGCGCCAATCCCTAAACCTGAAGCAGCACATTCAATCTCAAACATTTTTAAAAATTTAGGTAAAGCTAATAAGGGGGTGTTGGTTAGCTTTCTTTTGATTAGCTAAAACGCCTTCTCTTTTTCTTTACCCCATTTAACGTTCATTTTGATGACTTCGGTGAGTGGTGTGACTATGCTGCTAAAGTCTTTCATGAACCGCCGGTAAAAACTAGCAAGTCCATGAAAACTTCGAACATTACCTATACTTGTGGGACTCGGCCACTCTTGTATTGCACGTACCTTCTTTTCATCAACCTATATACCTTGTGCACTAATAATGAATCCCAAAAATACAAGCTTATCGATGCAAAAAGTACACTTCTTTAGATTAGCCAATAACTTTTCTTTCCTAAGCACATCTAAACCCGATTTCAAATGTACTAAATGATCATCTAAGTTTTGCTATAAATGAGTATATTATCAAAGTAGACAACAACAAATCTGCTTATGAATGCATGCAAAACATGATTCATAAGTTTTATAAAAGTGCTTGGAGCATTATTTAAACTAAAAGGCATAACTAACCATTCATACAAACCATATCTTGTTTTAAAGGCAGTTTTCCATTCATCTCCTCCTTTCATTCTAATTTGATGATAACCACTCTTTAAATCAATCTTAGAAAACACACAAGAACCATGCAACTCATTTAACATATCATCTAAGCGAGGAATAGGATGACGATACTTTACCGTTATGTTGTTGATGGCTCGGCAATCAACGCACATTCTCCACGTCCCATCCTTCTTAGGTACTGATAACACTGGAATTTCACATGGAATCATGCTTTCTCTCACATATCCCTTTTCCATCAATTCACTAACCTGCCTTTGAAGCTCCTTCGTCTCCTCCGGATTACTCCTATAGGTTGGTCGGTTTGGAATGGTTGCACTAGGCATGAAATCAATTTGATGCTCAATCCCTCAGATTGGAGGTAAACCATGTGGTGTTTCCTTGTGTTAGGGAACTCTAACACAGATACCTAATTCGTCGGGCTACGCTTTGCCACGTGGGATCCCTATTCAAAAGGGAGTTCTATTTCTTAACTTTGCGCAATCCAATATTGATGGGCCTGTCAGTAGTTATCTCTACGGAGCCCATTTTCTAGGAGAATTGGGCATCCTCTTTGCGTACAGACTGCATATGCATCCCAACTACGCACCCTTGCTCATCTATAAATACACTCAGGTATGTACCTCCGGCGCCCTCTAACATTTTCTCTATTTTGCAGGATTCTAGGCGGGATCTTCTCGAGAGCCGGATCAGCATTCTGTTTGGGGACAACCCAAACACCTTGGAAAAGACATCCTCATAATCCTGCAAAAAAGAAACAATAGAACTAGGCAAAGCGGGGTCAAGTTCGTTAGTGTTCAAAAATGCCTCATTGTATAAAAGTACAATCATCAGTTGATTTGAAAACAATGCTCGTTTTATCTCACTTACTCTTGCATAGAAATTCTTTTTTCTCTCTGATTTTCTCTCAATGGCTACATTTTTCTTTTATTTCTCTCTCTCATTTTTCTCAGCCTCTCTCATTTTCACTCCTTTTCTTTTGATCACTCTCTTCTTGCAACCTCAATTGATCTTCATAAACCTGTTTTGGTGTCAATGGGACAAGAGTGATTGGTTTTTAATTGAGTACAAAAGCGTATTTGTTGGTGAATCCATCATACTTAACTCACTGATCAAATTGCCCTGGTTGGCCTAACAACAAGTGTCTAGCTTGCATTGGAACTATGTCACACAAAACTTCATTTTCATATTTTTTGATGCGGAATGAAACTAACACTTGTTTAGTCACACTTACCTCACCACTACCATTGAGCCATTGCAATTTATAAGGTTGGGGGTGTTTAATTGTTGGTAACCCTAATTTCTCCACCATTGTAGTGCTAGCAACATTAGTACAATTACCTCCATCAATAATCACACTACATACCTTGTTTTGCATGTGGCATCTAGTATGAAAGATGTTTTCTTGTTGCACTTCTTCCTCTTCTTTGGTTTGCATACTTAAAACCCTCTTTGCCACCAACAAATCACCATGAACAACATACTCATCCACGTCCTCCAATGGGGGCATAGGGTCTGTGTCACCTTCGTCTTCGGTTTCCATCTCACCATCATCTTACAACACCATAACTCTTTTGTTTGGACATTGGCTCGCTATGTGACCCCTGCCTTAGCATTTAAAACACATAATATCACGATTTCGAGTAATGGAAGAATCGTATTTACCTTGATTCCCATGGCTGGTCTTTTCTTCCCTTTGTTTGGTTTTGGGCTTGGGCGTGGCTGACTTCTCCTCCTACATGAAACTCGGCCTCCATGATGAACCCAAGTTAGGGTTACACCATGTGTTGCCCCCCCTCCTCCCTGTCCCCTTCCCTCTTGAGTTGGTTCTCAATTTTGATAGCCACATGCACTATATCTTCCAACTCCATATAATGCTGCGATTTCATCGAATTAGCAATTTCTCAGTTCACTCCATCCAAAAACCTAGCCATAGTTGCCTCTCGATCCTCCTCTAAATTCGCTCGGATCATAGTGATTTCCATCTTCTGATAATAATCCTCTATACCCCGGTTACCTTGTCTAGATTTTGCAGTTTTTGGTACAACTCCCGGTAGTAATGGCTCGGCACAAACCGTCTCCTCATCAAGGTTTTCATCTCCTCCAACGTCTCTATGGGATGATCTTTATTTCTTCTCCTTTTTATAGTTGTGGCAATCAAACACCATTTCCATCTTTTTCTCCTATTCAAGATAAGCCTCAGGATCATTTTTATCTTAAAACTACAGAATCTTCATCTTAATACTACCCAAATTATTATATTCCCAATTCGTAACTTCTCTAAATTGCCCACCATATCTCCTATTGCTAACAATTGAATTTCAGTCATCTTCTTCATCAAACCCTCCCCGAAAATACTCTTCATCTTCAACTCTTACTCCCCTTGGTTGAACTCTCTCCTTCTTATGCACATTAGGAATGTTTTGTGGCTGCCCCCGTTGTGTCCCCTCTTCTACCCTATCCAACCCTCATATATTTGCTATAATTCTGCCCTCATAATCCATCTTATCTCTCCCATCAATGCTTGAATATGTAGATTTGGAATAGCTGGTTGTTGAACCTCTTTGTTGGTGTCTCTTTCTTGATTTTGAGCCATGATTTCTTCAAGAAAGGGTTAGAAAGAATAATGAATAGATCCTCACCACACTCCCTCACGTGCTTCACTCAAGAATATGATTCACTCAATTTCTCTTGTGTTTTACTCAATAAATTTGGCTTTTACCCTCTAATATGCTCACTACGCTTGCCTTTTTCCACTCGTAGTAATTCTCGCTTGATTTTTATCAAACTAATCAAATAAGAATCTAATTTCCAGTAGCAATTCACAAAGTTTACACCAAGGGAATTCGGATTTTTAAAGCAAGAATATAATGATCACAGATGATTAGGTTTCCAAAAATACAAAATATCAAAATTTCGAACTCCCTAAAACATGAATAATGAAAAATGTAAAAATTTTAACTTGCGCTTTTGTACTTTTTTTCCAGATCCTCTTGTTTTGCTTCTTTTTTTTGTTTCTTTGTTTTCTTTTCTTTTTATATCCTTCACTTTTTTTTTTTAATCAAGCACCCAAATATTGACTAAAAAACAATAGTAAAATTGAAATTCATACACAAAGCTAAATTCGAACTCAAATCAATCAAGAAAGGGGAAACTAAAATTCAGCTAAGATCTAGGGATTCCATAGGGATTTGATGAACAATGGCTAGAAAACATGAATAAAGATAGCAAACTTAACTTAGAGCTAAGCTCTAATATCAACTGATACGAATAACGCCAACTTTGTGACGAAACTCATATAAGATTAACCGCTGATCATCTCTCTAAGAAAGGATTGGATGGAACTTTGACCCATTGCTTATACTGAAGCAAGAACCTTGGTATGTGATGACGTCGCAACTAGTCGCGGAAAGGTTGATTGATAAGTTAAAGATTTAAAAGCCACGGAAATCTGATAAATTCAAAGAGTTCTAAAAAAAACTAAAGAGAATACTTTCGCTTTTCTGAATAATAATGTTTTATCTTTTTCATTACTTGAAAATGCCTAATATAAGTTTGAAACTTACAAAATCCGAAATATTAAATCCATTATTTCCAGCCTTACAAGCATCATGTAAGCCTTACAATTAGCTCTAAAAAGGAAAAAAACGTGTTTTTTTGTTCAAATATGAAAACTAGGAAAATTGGAGATAAATGGCTGAGTTGTCGCGCCACTTGTAGCCTCAAATCGGGAAAATATCCGAATAAGGAAAATAACTTGAATTAGCTCCCACTTACGCCCAATTGCTTGAGAATTTCTTCTGGATTATTCGAAGGCTTGAGTTATGGGATTCCAACCTTGAGTAATACGTTCAACACCTTCTATGGACCTCCACGAGTTTGCTTGAGCCCATATTGCTTGAATCAGCTTGTTAAGCGCTTGTTTGAACTTCTTCTTGTAATCGGCCCAATGGGAACTTGAATTGGATCTGAAAATGTCTCAATCCATATGTTTGAACCTGAGCTTGTACTAGCCTTGTCCCTATCAGAGGAGCAAGCAAAAAGTTCATGAATGGATTGCCTATGAAGATGAAAGGGCGGATCACTTTTTAGTGTTTGATCTCCATCAAATGAGCTTGAAACTGATCATGATCAGGGGCTCATGATCATGATCAGATTTTGAATTGTAAGGATCTGCAAATTGAGTTTTGTTAAAGGTCATTTATAGTCTTGAAATTCACCTTGAATGGTGTGATTGGTTGGGATGGTTGGTCAGAATTTGCTTGGCCACAAAGATGAGAAGTTGGCTGTAATTTAGATACAACTTCTTTGCACTCTTGAAACAAGGGGCCCAAGAAATTGCTAACAGCATAGAAATTCAACGAACAAATCTTCCTTGACAGGAGGGAAGACTCCTGAGGTGGTCCCCAATGAAATCCACCTGGCAAGGATGGCTGATGGCAGCTTAGCTAGCTGGAAATTTTGGTAGGAGGTTCTGGCATGCTCTCTGGCAACCTACCATCACTTTGGAGCATCATTATGAGTGGGAGACACAAAGATCAACTGAGAAACATGGGAGGTCATACTTTTGCAACAAGGCCCCCCCTGGTCACCCCATAGCCTGATCGGAAATCTGTTGGTCTGTTGGCGAGCTTTGAGAGTTGGAAATTGATAGCCACATCACCGACAAGAGCATGACGGATCCAGGGAGCTGACTATGGGAGATGGTTTTCGTAGCAGTGCTCTTTGGTTCCATCAAGCTAGATAGGTTGGTGACAGGCTCTAGTGGCCGAAGCTAAAATGGGCAGACCTTTGCAACAGATTGCCAATGGAGACAGTAGTAGGTGGTTCTAAGGTTGTTCACTGGAGACAGTGGCTGATTGGGATCTTCAGCGACAAGGTTTTGGAGACCACAGGTCCAGCTATGGTAGTTGACGGAAGCGAGGCACCGACAGTCATCAGCAAAGGCTGGGAGTTAGCTTAGCAGACTGCTTGTGGCAGCTGTGACAGCAATCAAGCCCCCACTTGGGCTGTGCAATTATACTAAACAGCAATCAGACGAGCTGCAACCAGCTGGAAGTTGGAGTTATGACTTGGGGCTGCGAAACCCTAGCAATAGCTGGTGATGACCATCATTGCAACAGATCCCAAGAAGAAGCGACTAGCCAAATGTTGTCCAAAGGGCTTGCAATGTCAGTTTTTAGAGCAAGCAATGGCCTCAATTGAGTGTGGTTGGACTAAACTTTAAAACCCTATGTGGGTGGACTAGGAAGAATGGCTTAGAAGTGGACACTGTTGCTGAAATTCTTGGGACTCAAAATTTTTCTGTAGTCCTCTGCCAGACCAGTTTGCTGTTTGAGGCTAAGAATTTTCCTTCTTGGTTCATCATTTGGGACCCATGACAGTTTTGATTGACAAAGGGCACTTGTTGGTTTGAAACCATGCAACTAGGTTGGGCCAGTGGAAGGTTTTGATGAAGGAAAGCATGGCCTAAAGTTGGCCTACAGTTTGAATTTGTATTAAGCCTGGTACTTAAAAAGGAGTATTTTCTGGGATTTGGATTTCGATGCCTAGGATAGGCTTTTTGGACTTTGTTTTATTTCACCTCCCGTAATCCCCTGTGGCAGTCAGAAGTGGTGATGGTAGTGCTTTTAGAAAAAAGGACCTCTTCGATTGGCCAATCAGAGCCCAAAGTGGGCTTGCAGTCCAATTTCTGCCAAAATTCCATACTTTTTTTTTTCTGCATTACGCCAGCAGCAGGCTAGTCAACTAGCCAATTTTGGTAGCCAGTAGCAACCAACCAGTTATGAGAGGACACTCTTGGATCCTAACTGGCAGGCTAGTCAACTAGCCAATTTTGGTAGCCAGTAGCAACCAACCAGTTATGAGAGGACACTCTTGGATCCAAACTTGGTTCAAATCAAAGCCTTTTGATCTCTCTACTAAACTAGAGACTTGGCAAACAGATTGGAATTGTGGGTCGTTTGCTACGTCACATTGAAGGAGCCTACTTGGTCACACATTTCAGCACTTGGAATTATTTTCTGCTTTGTGGACAGCTTTGGCTCCTTGTGATTTTCTTTTCATGTGGGCATTTAAAACATGGTCGATACACATTTTGGGAACATGAAAATGGGTGACACATCAACATCTACGAATTACAAGGTCAATTCATCACTAAATTGCAATCCATGGAGTTAGAAAAATAATATACAAATAGAAAGGATCCATGTGAAACTTGATGAAAACACCCAAGCATTGAGGAACAAGATGGAAGTATTGAAGGAAGACATTAAGACCTTACAATGGGATTGGAACAGGCCCTGGAAAAAATGGACAAACGCATTAAGGAAAGATGAGAAAGAAAAATGACCAAAATACCAGCTCCACCACTTGACCCATTACACCATGGGCATGAAACTACTTTAGGCTACAAAAAGGGCCATAAGTGGGAATTTCCTACCTTTCAAAAGCAGATCCTTTACTTCAGGTGCTTAAGGTGAAAAAATACTTTGAGATGAATCCAATGTCAGATCAGATGGGGGAGGAATATGCATCCTATTGCTTGGAAGCTGATGTCGCCTTTTGCTACACTTGGAAGGGATGGCCAAAAGCTTGAATGGACTAGATTCCTTGAGGGGATAGGTTTGGTCCAACTCGCTTTGTGAGCTACCATGAGATGTTGGCCAAGATTAGACAAACCAGTTCTTTACTGGACTATATGCATAAATTTGAGCTTCTATCTCAACAAGTGGGTGGTTGGAGGAAGCCTTGCTTGGATGCTTCATTAGTGGCTTATCTGAAGACTTGAGAAATGAAGTGAAGTTACCCCCCACCCCCCACCGCCTCATGATTTGTCCCATGCAATATCAATTGCCATGTTGATGAATGACAAAATGGTTGCCAACAAAAAGAGACATTTTCTATCCAGTGATGCACCACCTGATAATGATCATATAGTTGATGAATTTTCCAATCCATAGGCCACTGAGCCCTATATTTTGCACAACATCTATGGCATCATCCCAAACAATCATAGGACAACTACTTGGTGTGGTAGGCATATGTATGACACACCATAGTTGCATACTTGAGTCACTGTGTAGCCACCAAAATGGATGATAGACTATGAAGGCTGATTTGGGACATAGGAGCAGAATGAGACCTGTTAGAGCAAATTCTAGTTCCTCTTCTCATCTACTCTTGCTGCATTTCATATTCGACATCCTTTAGATTTACTTCATCCCAACCTATGATTGATGCAACTTGGGAAGAGTTTTGAGACTTCCCAGCATGTCACCCCACATCTGCCTGGAGGACAAGGACAACCTTGATGGGGGAGGGAATGCTAGGGATCAACTTCTATTGGCTTATGAGGTGTGCTTGATACAATTACGTGATGTACTTGCATAGAGGACTTCATTAGAAGTTAGATCTGCAGGTATACTTGCACCCTTTATGCACTCTCACTTGTACTCTTACCTAAATATGTACTCTCAATCCAAGTGAGAGAAATGTAGCCAATGGGCATGTGCCATGGGGCACAAGTTGGTTGTAATTCGCCTATATGAGGCCTTGGAAGAATGGAAATGGAGTCCTTTTCTCCCTTTGAGAAATGCCAGCTATCTCTACCAAAGTACTTGATCATATATACTACTATACCTATTCTCTCTGCAGTGTCTACAGTCCCTTTCTAATTTCCATCATTTCCTTTCTAATGCTCTACAATTCCTACTAATAATAAGGTGGAACCCTTTTAATAAGGCCTTCATACTTGTAAACTTCTAGCTAATTAAACGTACTAATAGGTCTACACCATTCCAGATATTGAATGATTGAGCGGAGTCACAAACCATGCTGTCTAGTAATAGCATTAGTGAGAAAATTGCAACTAATAATCTTACAAACACTGCTTCTAGTTCTCATCACAATGGATACAATGCTTTCAGTTTTCACAGTAGAGGTCAAATAGCGCCCCAATGTCTGAATCATACTTTAATCTTAAATACTGAAATAGAAGAATGTTATCCAGCATAAAAATTAATGTTGTAAACTCTCTTGAAGAACCCTTTGATTGTGAACTTGATGATGACATGGGTAGATTAATTAGAGTCTGGGAGACTTGTCTGTAGGAGGGAACTTAGTAATTTAGGATTTTGCATTGCTCATTATTGAATTTGTCTAAATCATTTGGTCTATCAGTCTGCTATCTAGTTCTCACGTGAATTTATCGATGATTCATTTTAACCGACTCCTTTGCCCAATATAAATATCAGTAGGAGATAAGAGATCACTTTTAACAAATAAAAATTATGAATTTGCTACAGATATGTTTCACAGGAATCAAGAATTTATGGAAGAATCCTCTGCACCCTATTTCCATGTTCAGCACCAGTGCTATGATTAGAGTAGTTTTTCAGTAGCAAACCAAGGGCAAGTGTTTTTCAAGTCAGGGAGAATTGATGGAGATTCTTATGTATCATGCCAATCTGCACATACTTTAGGCACAATAGTAGAAATTATAGTTTATCTATTTTATATTAGGAATTTAAACTTGATGAATGGTTTACATTATTGCTTTATCACTTTATTTAAGAGATTTTTATTCTTACTCAATTATTAGAGCTTTATCATTGACCATATAAATAGGGTTACATTGTATTGTGGTTTTGAATTATTGATCAGCTATTGATGAATTGAGAGTTTTATGAGATTTTTCTTATCTTCTGTTTCATTTTGAATATTTTCTCTTATTCTAGTTTTCTCCCCATTCTTTCTTTTTCATTCCCTTGAGAGGATCTTCCTCTTCTCTCTTGTCCTACATCAGAATTGCTATTTTTAGCCCCATTGAAAAATTGTACCATAGTACAATAAGAGAATAGAGGGTTTCTCTGGAAAGTTAGTAGGTTTGTGGGAAACTATTTTTTCTTGGCAAAGTTCATTTTCTCGGTCTGTGAGCATGGAAGACTTGTCTCAGCAATAATGCTATGGATTGCCATGAAAACCTGCAAAAGCCCTCATTCCAAAATATCATAATTGAAAATTTTATATCACTGGTGAACTTACTAGTGTAACATGTCCTCACCCTTCCACATCTATGCTCAAAACAACGTTGGCATTCCAAAATGAACCCAAATAAGAGATGGTTTAAATTAAGTGATGAACAGTCTACTATCTAAAGATGGCAAAAAGAAGAGAAAAAATATGGCCCTTCATTTTGGCCATGATCAGATTTGTAAGATTGGCTAATTGATGTGGATTTTTAAAACAATGGTTAAGAAAGGACACTACCCAATAACACAGTTGAGGCAGTAGTTGGACCATTTTAATGATGTTGAATATGGATTGCACATCCCCTTGGACAATTATCAAACAGTTACCAACTTATGGTCGAAGTAACTTCCAAGATGTGCTTTCAATTAATTATCAATCCTATAAAGTCGGTGGTTCATCTCAATGCTGAGTCAGTAGCTTTCATAGTCAATTCCGAATATCATTTTTATTGCTTCTTATATCAAGTAAATCTTATTAAATATAATGAATATGGACCATTGTTTTTATAGGCATATATCTTTTTTTAACCAACCAATCAAATTGATTTTAGAGGAGGATGAACAGTAAATGGTGTGTAGGTAATGAACGGGCCATGTCAGTGTTGTGGTGGTTTTAGTGGTATAGATTTTCATGAAAAGAACATCAGATGGAATCGATTTCGATCTCCATGTGGTTTCACTGGTTACTAATTTTCATGATCATGGTGGGCTTTTTCTCCGGTTCTCAAATGGTCCATGTCTGCTGTTGTCTTTACTGTATGCCATTTAAGAGGTGCTGACAGGACCAATTAACAAGTGTGTTTTCAGGATGTAGGATTGTGGTTAGAAGAAATAAATCTTGGTAGCTATCGCCAGGTTTTTGAAGAAAATGGTGTCAATGGAGAGTACTTGGAGAGTTTGTCCATGTTTACCACAGAACAGATTCTTCGGTTTATCAGGCGGTGCCATATGAAATGGGGAGACTTTATCACACTTTGCAAGGAGCTGAGACGCATCAAAGGTTTTCATCTTCTCTTCTTTCTTTTTTGTTTGTTTCTTTTTTTTTTTTTTTTTTTTTGTAACTTAAAAAGGAAGAGGAAGTTTGGGAACAGGGAGCATAAACATTAATCAAGATCATCAGAGCAAGGATCACTATGTGGATAAACAGTGGAAGTTGCACTGGATGCATGGTATGTGTGATTTGATATTTATACTGTTAACATTTTCTTTTACCATCCATTTGACTTTCACTATGCTCTCTCCTGTCTTAAATGTAGTTGTTAGGTTTTGCTTCATTCACATTTGATTCTCAGTTTGAATGGTCTGGATTGACTCGTATGCAGCTTGAACAGTGCAGTCACAAATATTTAATAAATAGTGGAGAGTAGCATATCATCTTCATAAGTAACCAGAAGAAATGAAGAAGAAGAAGAGAAGAAAACGGCTCCTATCCCAGTCTATATTAAAACTTTATTATCAACACTTATGAACTCATAGAATAATACAGCATTTCAGTGTTCCTATGACGAGTTAATATTCTGTGCAGTTGCTTGCCTTAAAGGGGAGCAAGAAGTACGCCGACCATGGTGGGCCCCTCCATGCCTTTCAGCAATCTTTGTCAAGGTGGCAAAGCGCAATAGACAGTCACGAGTAGTGTCGTTGAAGCTAGAACCATGACACACTCCACGTGTATTTATGCTTGCATAGATCTTTTTGATACCTTCTGATGACGTACTGTTCCTGTTGTTGTTCCAAGTTCTGCTTCAAAATGGTTATTATATTTCAAGCGATCTGTTTATTGAAGGATTATATATGACCCTCGACCTCATGATGCATCAGCAAGCCTTGTTGAACAGCATGGGTGATGGCCCATATTTTGATGGCTTGGATCTGCAATCCATAGGCGCCCTCGTTACAGATGTGAGGCTGGCTCATTCCATGCATTCCTGAGGTTGAGGATCATATAATTCCTCCCCGCCATGTATTTTCTGTTTCTTCTTGTATGTGGGTATCACAGCGATGAACTTGTATGGATTTTGTGGCATGTCAATGAATGGTAATAGGAGATTACAACTACGGTGATTTTTGTAGAAAACATATTTTGAGGAATATTTAAATCATGTTCAGCACTCTTTGAGAACATGTACGCGTAAAATTGTCCTAAGGACATTCCAATCTGTCGGCTCAATTTGTCAGCAAAATCGCTGCTGCTTGCAAACAAAATGTCGAGTTGTAATTGGGATACGAACATTGAATGCGCTGAGCGAATTAATACTGTAGCTGGCAATGTTGGATTAATGTTATGTTAGAGAGAGTGCGCTGCGTGGAAGTTTATCTTCTGCTAGAGCTGTAGCTTGAGAAGGGAGTAACGTTCTCTGCCTCCCGTCCACTCGGCGTCAATTCCCTGGAATGAAAACCGATGGTGTTAAAAATGAATAATTAGCTTTCTTTTAACAAATGAGTTTTAACGACTCGACTTGAATTCTTGAGAAAAGGGTATGTTTGGTTTGATCCAAGTTGGTAGAAGTGGGAGTTATCGATGCGGACTTTCACTTTGAGCGGGAATGTCTTGAACAAGGTGTTGATGGGCACTTTCGTGTTAATGAAGGAAAATATTGAACTAGATATCAATAAAGATTTGGACACCTACAAGAAAGAAAAAAGAATTATTGAAAATTTGTTGAAGGGAGATGGTTCTACGTTAGATATTCATTCTAGTATCTGGAGCACGAAATATATGGAATGGATCAAGAAATAAATATTTGAAATTTGAACTATGATTAATACTTATTATTCAAATCTGGCGACCGCACTCCAAAGAATTTTCAAGCAAAGAGGTATTTCATAAGTCAACGATTTTCCTTTTCTTCACTTTCCTACAGAATTCTTCTTATTTTGATAAATGTTTCTATGAATTTGTAGTCATTCCTTCCATCCATTCATTAAATAAGTGATGATAAAATGTTCGTACTCAGAGAAACTTTGGGTTTTGCTTGGAGGCTTTTTTGAATCATCACGGTTATAGTATGAATCTGAGGTCTCAATTAATTCATAGGATCTCAATAAGATAATTCCAATCAACAGTAAACACAACGTATAGTAAACCTGCATTATGCACAAACAACAAATCAAAAAGAAATTTATAAGTGGAAGAGAAGATTCAAGACGCTTGTAATGATCAACATAAACATAAATGAGCCAACTTGACATTTAACTCCACTTCGGATGCTTAAGCAAGTAAAAGTTTTATAAAATTTTAAAGGGAAAGAAATTTTATGGCGTGTCTGATCCAATCAGATCTATGAAGATCCAAACTAGATCTAACTCAGGACGCGAAGCCCAAAGTTGGCACCAATTACTCCAGGAAAACTCAGTCTAGATCTAAGATCTAGAGAGATTTCTTTGAGAATTTGAAGCTTGTAGGTATCTAGGGATGAAATTCCCTTTTCCAGCAAAAGCTACACTACAAAATATCAACAGAGCTGGACCCAAGCTAAGATAAGAGTTAAAATTAGTCTTCAATATTCTGGGTTGTCAATTATCTTCCCCCAAAAGGTATTTATAGCACAAGGAAGAAGAAACTTTCAAATGCAGCATGTGGCAAAAAATTGGCGCCAAAATACTTCGGGATGGCCAGACAAACACAATCGGTTGTTCTGCTCCGATAGTGAAAAGGTGGACTGTTTGGAAGACGTTTGGACCCTATCCTCCCTGTTGCACAGAATAGCAAACTATTTGGGGCGAGTCCTACTCAGTCCATTGTTTAGGATTTAGGACTGTGGCCTCTCTAGAAAGCGAAACATCACTGTTTGGACAAATAATGCATTGTTGTAAAGCAACTGTACTAGAGGGTTGTGGTTTGCTTCAGATTTTCTTGCAAACGTCCCACACCTCCCCTTTGATTTCTTGATTCCTTGCATGAGGCCATATGCTAAAATGCATTTGAAACCGTTGAAACAAAAGAGGATGCCATACTTGTTACAGCAAAAGCCATTGTAAAGGAATTCCTTTAAAGATGAAGCGCAGATTTCCTTCAACTCAAGAGCACCCGATGATAGTAGATTTCTATTGTTGGAATACACATATGCGTAATACAATGTAATACGATGCTCACACTATCCTTATGTGTATGGCCTTTCCCACTTCATATTTGCGTACGTAGTTTCCTATGATAGGTGAGAAGCTACATTAGGGTTTTTCTATAAAAGGCTTTTAGATCTCTTCAACCCAAGAGCACTCGATGATAGAAGATTTATCTAAAACCCTTTTATAGAAAAACCCTCATGTAGCTTCCCACCTATCATAGGAAACTACAAATGCATAAGGACAGTGTGAGTGTCATATTATGTTGTATTACACATATGCGTATTCCAGCAGTCTCCTACTTGGCTGCATATGTAACAGTGAAAATAGTGGGAATAGTTGAATATAATAATGTAATTGGGGTGAACGAATTTGTTTCGGAATGAATAATCTAAGTATGTATGAATTTCACATGAATGAAATGTAAGTGTGCAAGTTAAAGCATATGTTCATAATTATATGACTTGATTCCAAGTTAATTGAGGCAAAAATATGATGTATTTTATATTATTTTTATGTAGAAAATGGTGATTAAACACGTAAGAAAATGAGAGAAATCAAAGTGGAAAAGATAAACAGCAAAAAGGATGGTGGAAAATCACCAAAAAGGGGGTAGCGAATTTAGCACTGCGCTGCCAAAAGGAGGCCGTGGTGCTGGGACGAAGTGGGAGCGGACAGGTGTCCAGTGAAAAGGACACCGGATGGCACGATAATATGGGGTCGACTCGTTCCATTTCATTCTCAGTTTGTTTTGTTCCCTCTTCTTCCCCCACGCCCTACCCTTTTACCCTATGCCCAATACACCTTAAAATCTTATGATTTTGGCTTGAAATCCACTTTGTTAAAGTGAGAAATCGATCAAGCATGCCTTCTTTAGGTTGGACGATGGAGATTGGAGAAGAAAACTTCATTTTGTTGCAAAATTTGGAGGATTTGAGACTGAATTCCCGTGCTATGGTGGAAGACACACGTAAATGGCAAGGTAAAATGTTTTTTCCCATTCAATTTGATGAATTTACATTATTAGGATTTTATGCACAGTAACTATTGGAGAAGATGAAGGCATTTTATTATTAAAATTATGG
>JAYJMB010048647.1:0-29936 GCA_036873735.1 Pouteria campechiana
GCTCGGTTGTGAAGGTGTGACGCGTTTTAAAACCGTGCGGGCGTGTGCCCAAAGCGGACAATATCACACTGGAGCCCTAGGTTGTTACAATGCATCCAAAGTAGTCTAACAAGAAACAAATTTTGAAATCAAATCTTGGAATTGGAACTACACAAATTTAGTTGTTCTTCCATGCGTCAAATGTTGTTGTCCAAACTATGATTAGTAATATATTTTTTTTAGCAATGGGGTTCCACAATGATTAGTACTAGAAATCATTTGAGTTATTTTTGGAAGCAGGGTTGTTTGTATACATTGCTAAATTTTTAGAAGTTTTTGGAATGCATAAACTGTTGCAATATTGGGAAGAGATCTTTTGGAAATCAATTGCATTACATCTATTATTGGAAATTGTATGGAAACAACCTTTCTGGATGGAAAAGCTAGAGTTATTTTTACAAGAGGATTTCTGTGCGTAAGGGAGTTGCAATTTGAGGAAGAGTATTACTATAATCATGCTTTCTTGGTTATTTAAGGAGATATCTAGGGATGGAGCAAGGGAGGGAATAGAATAGAGCATACACAGAGAGTTGGATGAAGAGAAGAGCTTAGAGCAAAAACATCATTAGAGAAAGCCGTAAAAGCTGCTATAATCTAAATATTCTGTTTTCTTTCTAGTTCATCTTTTGATTTTGAATCAACATTCAACTTAGAATTATGATGAAGTTTATCAATTACTTAATCGGTTTTAATTCAAATATAATGTTCTAAATTTTTGTTATCTAGGATTAAATGAATCCTAGCAATGAAGCATGTGTTGATGTTTGATTTTTAAGTTAAATTATCTTCTTCCTCATTATTTCTTCTTTTCTAAGCTTAATGTGGGTATGTACTTAGCTACCATGTGCATGAATAAAAAAATTTAATTTATACTTGAGAGAGGTGAATTAAGAATAGACTCTTGAATTGAAGAACATATGATGCAATGAAGTCTAGAGATAGCCATTGTACATGTGCAATCCGTGTAAATATGACCTTGCAAGCGCATATATAACACTTGGATGCTTAAGCTAAATGGATTTATTAATTTGGATTTGCATGGAGACATAGTAAATCACTTTAATAGGCACAACTATCATAACACTTGAGAAAGGGTGGTAGATACTTTAGTGCATCTGATTGAAAATGAGAGGAATGATGATTTACTTAATGCAATTCATCAATACAAGTGAATTTGCTAGGTAAAGTTGAATTCCTAAATATTTCATCCATTGATATTTCTTATTTTGGCTTACAATTTGTCAACTTCATTATTTATTTAGAATTAGTTCTTATATTATATACTGAATTTCATTCAATCAAATATTACTTATTTGATATAAGTTTGGCTCTTAGTGTGTAACAATCTGCTTCTTCATGGGAACGATGTTCAACTCACCTCATCTATATTACTTGTATACTTGCATGACTGCTAACATGTTTTTAGCATCGTTGCTAGGGAGGCAATGCATTATACATTAATATCACTATTAATTAATATTGGTGTTAATTTTATGTTTCTTTTTTACTTAGTACTAGTTTATATGTTTAATTCGATTCCTTGTTATAGTTTATTTTGAATTCTAGATTTGATTTGTTTCTATTATTTTTGTAGAAAGTAGTGTATGGTCAAAGTCAACAAGGTAATCTAGTTGAATTTGACCTAGAAATTGATTGTACCTATAGAAGAAGACTAAGAGAATAATCAATTCTAACTAAAAAGATGGAAGAAGCTAGTGTAGCTGGAGAGGCTGTAGCTAAAAATCCACGTAGGCATTTGGGAGATTATGTTGCTCAATAGTTTAGGGACAAACATCATGCATAAGAAGACCTGCAATTCAAGCAAATAATTTTGAGATTAAGCCATCTCTTATTCATATGCTTTAGCAATCTGTAAAATTCATTAGACTTCAAAGCAATGATGCAAACAACCACTTGGATGCTTTTCTTGAAATTTGTGATACAATCAAATATAATGGAGTCACTAATGATGCAATCAAGTTGAGATTATTTCTATTTTCTTGAAGCCATTTGAAGACATGAGTGATTGTTAGTACCTTCATGTGTCACTCATATGTTAGTACTTGAACATACTGTCTCAACATATGAGTGATACATTATTAGTGTCACTCATATGACCAAGTCATATGAGTGACATAAGAATGAGTGATCTATTCAAGACACTAATAATTATCCAAGGGGTCTATTGTAATAATTATTCAAGGGGTCTTAATTAAGACCCCTTGTTGAAGGTACCTTCAACAATCTATTCAAGGGGAGTCACATGAGCTAAAATAGTACACCAAGTTAGGGGAAGCCATAACATTAATAAATTTCTTTGCTTAATTCTCTTATGCTTATGTATACAGTGATTTTACTCTCATGAATGATATTTCACTCAAATATTTAGTTACCATTGAAAAGGGGGAGAATGTTGAAGCAAAATATAGATATAACACACAACCAAGTTTTGATGATGAGCAACAACATATGAGTGAACACTTGTGGTACTAAACACTTGTGGTACTGACGATTGTGTTCCCAAGCATTGCAGAAATAAATATAAATGATATACAATGGATAACATATATAGAGAATACATCAGCAAGCAAAATCCACTACACCGAGGAAGATAAGAATGCTTAGAAAGAATGGGATTGAAACTTTGAAAAGAAGCCACAAATTATATCCATAGCTATGACATTCAAGCTTAAATGAGTAATCGAATAAATTTTCTATAAATAAAGTCAACACCTACCTTAGATAAATTTAGACAAATCATTCCACGGACAAGTCAGATAAATTACTTATACACAACATCTGCCCGTAACACAAAGATGAATTCAGATTACAGAAGCAGAGATGAAACCAAGCTAAACTCAGACAAATGAAGAGCTAAAAATGGAGTCAAATTAAACAAGCATTTGACTCTAATATAAAGTCTACCTTGAATAAAATAAGAACAAGGAACTCTTTTACAATCTTTTACACATGAAGTAGAAGATAAAGCAGAAGCGACACAGTGAATAAGCTTACTTTGTCTACCATCTTCAAGTTAGTCTGCCTCTTACAACAGACAAACCAATAGATGAACTGCTGAAAAGATGATTTGTCTATGCCTTTATGATTTTTTTGTTGTTGGTCCTCCAAAATTAGGTAAAAACCCAAAAGGGGAGGAGTGAATTGGTATTGAAAAATTATTGGTCAACATATTTTGGGATTAATAGTCCCTCAAGCAATCAATCACTCAATCAACTAAAGCACAAGTAAATAAGATACACGGATTCTTATAGTGGTTTGAGTAAATACTCTACTCTACTCTTCCAAGAACACTTTCCCCTTAGTGTCTTGGGTTCCACTATTCTCAATAATAGAAATACAATAGTGCTACTAATACTCTTCTAGATTCCAGCTCTAGGGGTATAAATATAGTGCTCCCATCACTCTTCGAGATTCTAGCTCTATGGGGTGTATTCATAGTGCTCCCAATACTCTTCTAGATTTCAGCTCTAGGGGGCATGAATAAATAGCTCTTGTCTGCACTCAGACAGTCACAGCTCTTCTTGAGTCTAGTCTCAATTACTAGCTCGAAGAATTTACAAAGAATGAATATCAGAGGTTGAAGCACAAGTATTTTTCAATAAGCATAGGGGAAGGCTTCTGAAAATTAAATGCAGAAGTAAATGATCTTCCTGAAAGGTGGTTGGGATCCTTTAAAGAAAGTTAAGCAACATTTGAATGCAAGGCTCTTGACTCTTGAAGAATAATAGAAGGTTTTGGCTCAAATCAATATATTGCTCTCTAGAGAATTTTTTGAATATTTTCCTTAATGCTTCAGGTTACTTTCTCCTGCTCCAACGATGTTTCATTTCTAGCTACTTTGAATTCCAACCATTGGTTGTAGTTGAGCTCCATTAATGATAGAAGACCATTCTGATTAGCGTACTTGAATTTTCTGACATCTGCTTAATCCTCATTTGTTGAAATGCCTACAGCATTGACCTTGGAGAAGATGATTTTCAATTTTTTAATAAGCTTTGGTCGAGGTATTATTATAATGGCTGAGTCTTTCATCAATATGGAAAGGGAGTTATTAATGCTAAATGAAGACTAATGATTTGGATTGTCCATTACTCATCTTTTACTTATGACAGACAAAGTATATGTCCAACTGTTCATCAAACAAAGTTCCTTCATCTTCTGGTTTGTCTTTTATAAGTAGTAGATGAATCATAGAGATGTTGTTTCATCATTTGATTGGTTGTCTATTGTAAGTAACAGACAGATGTAGACAAATTATCCATTCTAGTGATTTGTCTTGTGGATTGTCTATTGAACTATAGAGGCATAGATGACTTGTTTTTTTAGCACTTCATCTATTGAGTTGTCTATTGTATGTAACAGATGGAATTTTAGAGCATAGATGGATTTCCTTCATTACTTCATTTGATGGGTTGCCTTTTATAAGTGAGAGACTAAGCATTGAAGCACAAACAAAATTTCCTCACAGCTTCATCTATTAGGTTATCTATTGTAGATAATAAATGAGATTAGTTGAACAAACAAACACCATTGCTCCGCTAGATGAAATTTTTGCTCTACGATATGACCTTTCACTTCTCCTCTTTGTCTGTTCATAGCAGATAATAATTAGCTCACTTATGATAGCCAAAGTCTTTGCTCTACCATATGACCTCATTGCTCCGCTAGATCTTCACTTCTCTATCTTTGTCTGTTCTCAACAAATGACCATTGGCTTAACTGTGGCTTGCTTATGATATAAGAAGTCTATTGTATGCACATTATTTTCTATCCATCAGATATAATCTTCCACTTTGATAGACGAATGGAAATAGCTGAATCCTTTTCATTCATGCTTTGCCTATAATGTCACTTCAACTTTTACTTCTTTACTGGCCCAAGCCTTGATGCCTCGGAATATGTTTTCTGTGCTCATTTTTTGTAAGATCTACAAATTGATTTTGCATACTAAAATCTTGGCAACAACCACTAGTATATAATCTTTAATCAAGTTTTGTTTGTTATCAAAACCATACATTTATATCAACATTCTCCCCCTTTTTGATGATGATAAAATTTGATTAAAAATTATCCCATAAAATATAATCTCCCTTTGAATGTATGCCATCTAAAAATGTTGTAAAGTTTAATTATTCCTCAAGTAGTCATCTTCTTATATTTTTCTTGTCTTGTTTTATCTATATTCTCCCCTTGATTATTCAAAGATTATGCATTTTTACATTCCCTTTTTGAGATAATTTGCATATTCTTTCTCACCCTTTTTGTCAGAAGCAAAAAGAAACATCCACTCTCAGTAAAACACACACACATACACACACACACAATAAAAGAAGTAGCTAAAAAATAATGAAAATATTTCATTTCATTTCAGTATAAGCAAAGTTACAAATGAAGATTAAAGCAAGTTAGCCTACATTGTAAGGGCAGGAGAGGTTGTGTGTGAGATCACAAATGAGGGGAGGTATAAAGAGGAGAACTTTGTATCAGAGTGGGTGGTATAAAGTTTGAAGGAAGGAAAGAGGGGAAGGAGATGATAATGAGGCAATTAAAGCCTCCTTTCCCATCTCTTCAAGGGCCCCAGCTAATGGTGAAGTTGGTTCCAAGGGCAAAAGTTACTGAAATAGAAATCATATTCTTAAGAGCCAAATCTTGAGGAGAAAACTTTTGATGGTAGAGGTGATCTGGAGCATTGTTATGAACAGAAGTAATATCATCTTAGCAAGAGTGGTGAGGGAACTCCTTTTGGTGCTTCAATTTCTACCATTTGATGGTCTTTTTACTAGGTCTTCTTCCTAAATACCCTTCCCTGAGTTTCTTAATCTTTGTGGTGTAGAGAAGGACTATTGGTTGTGGGTTAAAATAGATTGAATGTGGGGGCTCTATGAGATAGTTGATATAATATTTTAATAAAGAGAGAATAACTCATGCTAAAAATAGAGTCTAATATGATAACGATAACTGTAAATTGATTCTGGCAAGAAAACAAGGTGTACTCAACCCCAAAAAATAAGATTCAGACTAAGTGAAAGTGGAGTATTGTAGATAAATAACTAACTTCATTTGAGATGAAGTTTAGTCACATGAAGACACATTCAACATTGCAATTTCATAGAGACATTAAAATTTTTATTATCAGATGATCACATTAGTTATGCCTAATTCTCCTCTAATGTTGGAGGTGTCTAATGACAATGACAATGTTCCAGCCTTGTTGATGTCCTTATTGGAGTGCTTCCTACCTTAATTTCTTCCATTTTGAACTTCTTTAGCATCTCTTGATTATACTTGGATTAGCACATGTAGTTTCTATCATCTCTTTGCTTGATTTGCAATTCAAGGAATTAGTTTAATTCTTCCATCATACTCATTTCAAATTCAGCCTGTATGATCTTTGAGAAATTTTGACAGATTTTTTCAAAAGTAACTCCAAATATAATGTCATCTACATAAATTTGAACTATCAAGATATTCTTGTCGATATTTTTGATAAACAAGGTAGTATCAACTTTTCTTCTCTTAAATTTATGATCACTTAAGAATTTGCTCAGCCTTGCTCTTAGAGCTTATCTCAAACCATATAATGCTTTAGTGAGCTTATAGACATGATCTAGTTGATCATCATTTTCAAAACCAGGGGGTTGCTCTACATACACTTCTTGACTTAAATATCCATTTAGAAATGCACTCTTTACATCCATCTGAAATAACTTAAAGTTCTTATAGGATGCAAAAGCAAGTAGCATTCTAATTACTTCTAATCTAGATAGAGGTGCATATGATTCTTCAAAGTCAATTCCTTCTTTCGTAGGAGTACCCTTTAACAACTAATCGTGTCTTGTTTCTTACAACCATCCCACTCTCATCCAGTTTGTGTCTAAATACCCATTTAGTTCTAATTATATCAACATTCTCTAATTTTGAAACTAATTCCCATACTTTATTTCTTTCAAACTAGTTAAGCTCTTCTTCCATTACAATAATCCAATTTTCATCATTTAAAGCTTGATCAATGTTAGTTGGTTCAATTGTAGAAATGAAAGCATAATGACCACATACATTTTGCATAGATCTTCTTATTTTGACACCATCATAAACATTTCCTATGATTTATTTTCTAGGATAAGCACTAATAAATCTCAAATTAGTAAAAGGTTGATAGGGAACATTACCTACTCTTACCTCCTCTTCATTTTCTGAACTTTTTAGGTCTTTAATTTTGTGCCATCCTCTCAATCTTTCAATTTAAGCTTCTTTATATTTGTTGTAGCTTCATCTGCATCATTATCACACACCTTTCTTGAGGTTACATTTACTTCACCAAATTTAACATGTATCGCCCAGGTGAGGGGGAGGTGACGAGCTTATGGTATGGGTGGTTCTTGAAACCTCTGTAGGCACCTTTTGTGAAGCTATATGGGCAAAGGCCACAAGGGGGCAAAATCGCGAGGACTGTAGTGGTCCAAAGTGGATAATTCCTACATAGGAGGCACAGGTCATTATAGAAGTGGTATTAAAGCCAGACCCCAAATAACCTCAGGGGTGTGTCCGATGAGGACACTGGAGCCCCTAAGGCGGGGTGGATGTGATATCTCACATCACTCGGGTGAGGGGGAGGTGACGAGCTTATGGTTAGGTGGTTTGTGAAACCTGTTTATGTGCCTTTTGTGGAGCTGTATGGGCAGAGGACATAAGGGGACAAAACCATGAGGACTATAGTGGTCCAAAGCAGATAATTCCTACACAGGGAGCACAGGTCATTACAATAGACTCTTTTACAATCTGTATTTTCTTAAGGTAATCTCAACTTGAGAATAGATTGTTAGTACCTTAATGTTTCACTCATGTCTTCAAATGGCTTCAAGAAAATAGAAATGGTTAAGAATGATCAAAATAGATTGTTAGTAAGATTGTTGAGACAGTATGTTCAAGTACTAACAATCTATTCAAGGGGTCTTAATTATGAGTGATCATTATTAGTGTCACTAACAATATGAGTGATCATTATTATTACCTTTATGTCTTCATCTTCAAAATATGAGTGATACATTATTAGTGTCGCTCATATCACTAATAATTTCCATTCTTGAGAATAGATTGTTAGTACCTTAATGTTTCACTCATGTCTTCTCTCATCATCAAAATATACTTGGTTAAGAATGTTTATCATCAAAATCAAGCTAGATAGTATGTTCAACATTCTCCCCCTTTTTGATGATGATAAAACAGTGAGTGATATACCTTTCAAAACTTGTCTAACAATAAACTTAAGCAACTTATTTTGCAGATATTTCAAAAAAATTTCTATTAACTAAATTAGGGTTATTCCCCCTAAATTTATGCACTGTATTTCATACAATCAGAGATATCAATAGAAATTTTCATTCACATACCATTTTAGTTTATATCACATTTTCTCCACCCTTTTGTCATAACCAAAGAAGTGGAAACAAACAACAGTATGATACAAAACAAATGCATATATATTAAACTTTTCATTGAAAATTTTTAGATGCAATGAATATACATCAGAGAAATTACATTAAAAATACATTAGAGAGAAAAAATTCAACAACAGTAGGTTTATTTGGGTGGTTTGGGTTTTCTCTAGTAGGGCTTGAGAAAGACATCTTCGAGAGGTAGAAGAGGTGACTTGGGTTCAGAAGAAGATGTTATGGGAGAGGGCTTAGATGTTCTAGCCCTTTTTAGAGGAGGAGGTGAGATGAAAACTAGATCTTTGGGAACTGCTACAGGTGGTTCATGAGTATAAGCAATTAGTCCACAGTTAGAAATCTATATGAAGTCAATACGATCCCTAAACTTTGGGTCTGGCAATTCAGGGAAGACCGGATGAAGACCTTTTAAAATATTTTCTATGTTTGTATTCATTCTTTCTATATACTCCTGATAATACATTATTATTCTCTCAAAAGGAGCCGTTTTGTGTTCTTTAGGAGGAGGAATTCTAGGCTTCCTTTTTAGTTTTGAAGTGGATGGCTGAGATGAAGAAGGTGATGGATTGGTTTTGGGATAGCAGGTGGCTTTTTATTTTTGGTAGTGAAAGAAGGTGGTTTTCTGGGATTTTCGCTTTTAGAAGAAGGTGAAGAAGGTGGTGGAAGAGGTTAACACCATGGAGGTTGTATTTGCCTTATCCTTTCTCTGATAGAAGGATCATTCATCTGAAGATATGGGAGAGGCAGATTATTAGCAATGGCCTCCAAGTTGGCATTGTTGTAGAAAGTGAATTCTTCCTCAATGAGAATAAAGAATTTATGAGGACCTAAGGGAGATGGAAACTCTTTTCTAAGAGGTTTTGACATTGGAAGCATTTTAAGACGTTTCTCAGAGTAATTTTGAAGAATTGACTCTATATTAGGAATGTGAATTTTGTAGTTCTTTGGAGTTAATGAAGGATTAGGAAGAAGTAGAATCCTATGAAGAATGTTAGGATCCTCAAGTTTAGAGAATGGATATTCTTGAGGGTATAGATGGATATTTTGAGAAAGAATCATTCTAACAACTTCAGAATTGATTGCTAACTTGATCCTAAACTCTAATCCTATCATCCTGATTGGATTGGATATACAAAGGAGAAAATTAGGATTATCATCAACAAATGTTCTTTGAGAAGTATGTGGAGGACTTTATGGTGGAGAGAGAGGATATAACCATTCTGGAGGAGGTCTAAAATTTGGTGGCATGTTTAGAGGGTTGTCCCACTCTGGTGGAATTTCCTCAATTCTTTCAAGGAACACTATTCTTGCTCTGATGAACTCCATCCACTTATCAATGCCATAGATGGGTGGTCCTGGTTTATATATAAAATATGTTCTAAGAAGAGGAACAATGATGGGATATTTTCCATGTCAAACAATGGCTTTATGAGGATTGGAAACATAATCCTCAACAATGGTGGATCTGATGATGATGTCTGTGTTGGAGAAGATTGACTCTTAGGTTGAGCAACCTTTGGAATAATAGATGATGATGATGGATGAGGAGCTAAAGGTGAAGGCATCATTGTTATTGGTGAGTTGTTTCTAACTGGTGATGAGTGATGTGGAGGTGATGGAAAGTGAGTTTGAGGTCCATAGAAATGGAAATGAGGTGGAGTGAAATGGGAATGACAGGTTTGACCTTTGAATGATTTTGCTAGAGCTTGTAGAGAATCAAGTCACTAGTCAATCTTATCAGCCCTTAAGATCATAGATAGCATGGCAGTTGAAAGATTATGATCCATTCTATTCATTTGGAGGGGGTTTGCAAAAAGTGTTCAATCATGAATAATCTATCCTCTAGGTGCTGTGGGATTTGATGTGAAGTGGGAATTAATGAGGTGGATGGTTGATCAGTATGAGTGGGTCTAATGGGTGAAGGGGATCTGATGAGACTGTGTGATGGCATATCTGTTGCTGCTATTTCTTCATGTGCATTCTCTCTCAAAATTTCTTCTACAATATCTTTTATGTCTATTCTTTGTTCCTCTTTTGGAACTTCTTCTATTATCTCAGCTTCTGTTTATTCTGCTCTACTGGAGACTTCCTCTCTTGTTTCTATTGGTGGACTTATGAAGTTCTGTCTTTCGTTACTTTCTTCTTCTTCTTCATGTCAGGAGAGTTCTCGCCTTTGTTCAGTAGCCTATTCTGTGACATCTTCTCTTTTTTGACTTTCATCAGGTCTGGATTCTTTCAATTGATTTGCTCTTGTGTAGTTTGCTTAAAGCCCATTCTTTTCAAAGCTTTCTCATCCAATTCATCTGTGTTTCTTGGAAGCTCTTCATTCTCATTTGAAATATCTACTCCTGCTTCCTTGATCAGCTTAGTCAAAGCCATTCCATAAAGTAGAGGAAACCTTATGGTGCTTTTGATCAAGTGAATATGGTCTGCCATCAGTCTGGCCTGATTCAGTTTTCTTCTATTCTTCAATGCCCATATGATTCTGGCATCTTTCTTAGACACATCTCCATTGGCTCCTCTTCTAGGATATACATTATTTATAACTATGAGATATGCTAGCTTGAGATTTGCATTCAAATGACTAGCATGCAAATAATTCTCCTTTTCATCTATCTCAGTTTCTACTACACCTGAGAATAGCATTGCTCTAGAAGGCCACATAATCTCTTCTTCTTTTTCAGAGAGATTGAAACAGTTCCTTAAACTCTCTGTGGATAGTTCAATTTCTGTTTCTCCTATCCATGATTTTTCTATTCTAGTATTGAGATTACAAATCAGTGTTGTTACTAATCTCGGATACAAACTGTCTCTGTGACTCAAATAAGCATTCTAGCGTTGGTAACTTAACCATTCAAACACTTCTAATTCCATACCAAAGGCTCCAAAATTGAATATTTTCCCTTTGATTATCCTCCTATCCTCATATCTTTCTGTGAATCTAGAATAATGAGATAAACTATTTAGAAAGATTGCCTCGAGTGTATCAGCTTCTCATCTTGCCATTTTGGATCCTTTTCTCTATGGAGATTCATCTCTTTTTTTTCCCTTAGTTTCAACTCCTTTTGTTCTTGCCATTTCTACAGAGAATTCTAAGTTTTTGAAAGGAAATGGGATTTCTGGAAGAGATGTCAGAGAAGTCAAGAAGGGAGATGGAGAGTTCATACTGAGATTTGAAAATAGCGGGAAGATGGACAATCTTCTCTAAAATGGGGGTTTTGAGAGTTTGGAGAAGAAGGGTTTAGGTTTTTGGAAAGGTTTCAAATGAATTTGTGCTTTCAGATTTGGTTTAAAAAGTTCTTCAAAATACTAAAGCGTTTTGGCTTCGGATGCTCTAGAAGAGATCGTTTGGAGGCAATGGTTAATTTGGAGTTTCGGATATTCCGAAACATGTCTTCTGAGGCTTTTGCCAATCTTTGAAAGCTCCGAAATGATGTTTATAAGAGCTTTGAAGACTTTCATTTTGACCTTCAGAGGCTAAGAAGTGTAAATTTTAGCTTAATTTTGAAACTTTATAAAATAAATTTTTGGAGTTTTGGCTTTTAATTTATATATTTATATTAATTATTAATTCATGTTTATGTAGGAGTCATTGATAATTAATTATGTATTTGTACATTTCTTAGAACATGAAAGATTTCAATATATTTTATTTATACATAAATAAGAACACAAAATGGCTAATTTGTTTGATAAATTAAGCATTTTATGTATTAGATTCTAGAATGCCTAGTTCTCTTCCTATCTTATTAAATATTTCTTCTAGTAAAGGTTTTGTGAAAATATCTGCTAGCTAATTTTCTGTTGGGACAAATTCTAAGCTAATGTCATGGTTTTGAACATGGTCTCTAATAAAATGATCCCTGATTTCTATATGCTTAGTTTTAGAAAGTAGAACTAGATTCTTTATCAGATTTAAGGCACTAGTGTTCTCACATCTGATAGTTATATCAACAAAGTTAATACTAAAGTCTTTTAATTGTTGTTTCATCCATAGGATCTGTACACAATAGCTGCTTGTTGCTACATATTCAGCCTCAACAGTTGATAATGCAACTGATATTTGTTTCTTAGAAAACCATAAGATAATTATGCTTCCTAGAAATTGGCAAGATCTTGAGGTACTCTTTCTATCTACTTTCTATCTAGAAAAATTTGCATCTGAGTAACCTATTAAATTAAAATTTGAACATTTTGGATACCATAATCCAAGATTAGGTGTATATAAAAGATATCTAAATATTCTTTTTACAATAATAAGATGTGACTCTTTTGGTTCTGATTGAAATCTAGCACACATGCATATACTAAACATTATGTTAGGTCTATTAGCAGTTAAATATAGCAGAGATCTTATCATGCTTCTGTAAAATTTTTGGCAAAAAGACTTACCTTTTTCATCTTTGTCCATTTTTATTGAAGTACTCATTGGCATCACATACCTTTTTCCACCTTTAATGTTGAATTTCTTTAGCAGTTCTTTTGTGTATTTGACTTGGTAAAAGAAGATTCCTTCTTTCATCTACTTAATTTGTGGTCCTAAGAAGAATTTGAGTTCACCCATTAAGCTCATTTCAAATTCTCTCTGCATTGTCTTAGAAAATTCATTGCAAAGATTTTCATTAGTTGCACCAAATACTATATCATCAACATATACTTGAACTATGAGAATATCTTTTGTTACATGCTTAATGAAGAGAGTAGTATTAACTTTGCCTCTTGAAAAACCTTTCTCAATGAGAAATTTGCTTAACCTTTCATACAAGGCTCTAGGAGCCTATTTTAAACCATAGAGGGCTTTCTTAAGTTTGAACACATGATCTGGGTTATAAGGATCTTCAAACCCAGGTAGTTGTTCTACATAGACCTCTTCATTAATAAATCTATTTAAGAATGCACTCTTTACATCCATTTGGTATAACTTGAAATTCATAGAGAATGCAAATGCAAGAAGCATTCTAATGGCTTTAATTCTTGCAACAGGAGCATATAATTCTTCAAAATTAATGCCTTTTTCCTGATAGTACCCTTTTACTACCAATTTTGCTTTGTTTCTTACTATAATTCCATATTCATCTAGTTTGTTCCTAAAGACCCATTCAGTTCCTATAGCAAATTGATGATTTGATCTTGGAACAATAGTCCACACATTATTTCTTTTGAATTAGTCTAATTCTTCTTGCATAGCTGAAATCTAATTTTTATCTTCTAAAGCCTGTTCTATGCAAGTTGGTTCTAATTGAGAAATAAAAGTAAAATTGCCACATAAGAAGATCTGGTTCTAACTTTGTCATATACATCACCAATTATCTGACTTTTAGGGTGATCATGCATGAATCTCCAATCTTTGGAAAAAATATTATTACCTTCACTATTTACTCATTTATGGATGGTCCATCGTCTGCTTCTTCTTCATCAATTTGTGTTTCTAATTGAGAAGGTTCTCCTTCTTTGCCTTGTATTTTCATTTTCTCAACTAAAGTTATTAGTTCACCTATCTCATCATCAAAATCACTTGACCTCCTAGAGGAATTAGTATTTTCATCAAATTTTACATGAATAGATTCCTCTATAGTCTTATTTTTCAGATTGTATGCCTTACTAACAATGGAATAACCAAGGAAGATGCGTTCATCAGATTTGTGTTCAAATTTTCTATGGTTTTCTTTATCATTGTTAAGAATAAAGCACTTATAACTAAAAGTATGAAAATATGAAATATTTGGTTTCTTGCCATAGTATAATTCAAATAGAGTTTTGTTGAGTATAGATCTAGCAAAGATTTTGTTAATAATATAGCATGTTGTGTTCATTGCTTCAGCCTAAAAATTCTGTGGGTGGTTGTATTCACTTAACATTCTCCTTGCCATGTCTTACAAGGATCGATTTTTTCTTTTAGCTACTTTATTTTTTTGGGGTGTTCTTAATGCAGAGAAAGTTTGAAGAATTCCATTATTTTCACAAAAATTAGTGAATCTATGGTTTTCAAACTCTCCACCATGATCACTCCTTATGGCAATAATATGAGAGCTTTGTTCATTCTGTACATGTTTGGAAAATACCTCAAAAAATGAAAAAGCTTCATCTTTGGATGTTAGAAACATTACCAAGGTAAATCTACTAAAGTCATCTACAATGACATGTGTGTAATGTTTCCCTCTAAGGCTTCTTGTTCTTATTGATCTAACTAAATCCATATATAAGAACTAAAGAGGTTTGGTTGTGTATACTTCTTTATTTGATTTGAATGATTCTTTTACTTACTTGCCTTTCATTCAAGCATCACACAACTTATTGTCAAATTTGAGTTTTGGTAAGCCAACATCTAGATCTTTATTATATAGTCTTTTAATCAAATTCTTGTTGGCATGTCCTAGTCTTCTATGCCACAACATGGGTTCATTTTCATTTATAACAAGACATTTGACTTGGATATCACATAAATCCACCAAATACACATTTCCATGTCTCTTTCCAAGTACTACAACTGAATTTGATCTATCTAAAATTGAGCAAGTATGAGATTCAAACACAACTTTGTAACCATTATCACAGAATTGAATTACACTTAAAAGATTATGTTTCAATCTTTCTACTAATAAAACATTTGAAATTGTAATAGAGGAAGGTTGGCCAATTTTACCAATTCTAGCCACTCTACCTTTTCCATTATCCCCAAAGGTAATTGTTCCTCCGTTTTTAGCTTTTAGTTCTGTGAACAGCTCCCTTTCTCCTATCATGTGTCTTGAGTAACTACTATCAATGTACCACTTGCTATTTTTTGTGTCTCTCAAATACACCTGCAGTAATGAAATTAAGCTATAATTTTTGGTACCCATTTAGGAATAGTTCTAGGTGGGTTAGTAGTAGAATATTTTTGTACCCATTATTTTTTGCTACTAATCTATTTTCTGGATATATAGTTGTATTTATTACTTTAGCAACTGTCTTAGGAATCCAAATCATATTCTATTTGGGTTTAGATTTTCTTTTGTGATTTTTCTTTCTTTGGTTTTCTATATCTTTCTTTATTTTAAGTTTTAATAAGGTAGTAGTTAAGGTTTTTCGTAGAGCATGATTTTTTGCTTTAATTTGCTTAAGTTCTATATCGATAGTCTAGTTAGTTTTGAGCAATTTATTTTCTTATTTTAATTTGGAGCATTCATTAAATGTTCTTTCAAGTTCTCATTTAGTTTTCTTATATTTAACTTTTAATGTTTTGAAATCTGAATACAGTTCTTCTAATAATTTTTCAACATCAAAAATTTCAGGTTTCGAATTTACCTCATCATTATGAATATCCATGAAGCTTATTATTGTATGATACTCTTCTTGATCATTTTCTTTGAAGCTAAGTGTGCTTAATTGAGCTTCATTTTCTTACATCATGTTTTTCAGCATTTCCCATGCAGCCATAGCTTTCTTCTTCTTTTCAAATTTCCTACTATTAGAAATATTCTTTTGTCAAAGTAAGAGTTATACCTTTTCTTCTTATCCCCTTGCTTTTTATCTAGTTCTGGGCAATGAAATTTCATATGCCTAGGCTTTTTGTAGTTGTAACATATTGGAACTTCCTTTTGCTTATCTTTACTTTTGAAGTTCTTGGAATTATTTCCAAATATTTTCTTCTTGAACATATTTCTGAATCTTCTGGTTATCATTGTTACATACTCATCATCTTCAGTGGTTGAGGCATCTTCTAAAGATTTTCTATTTTTTGATTCTACTTGTAAAACTATTATTTTCTTGCCATTGACTTCATTTGGTTTTTTTGTTTCATCAGGACTTCATGGGTCATGAGTGATCCCATGAGTCCTTCTACTTTCACCTTTGTTAGATCTTTTGCTTTTTGTATAACAGTCACTTTAGGTATCCAATGTCTAGGCAGAGATCTCAATATTTTCTTTACTAGCTTGGTCTCTTCGTATTTCTCTCCTAAGTTCTTTAAGTTGTTGGTGATTTCCTAAAATCTTCCAAACATTTAAGAAATATTTTCTGATTCTTTCATAGAGAAGGCTTCATACTCCTGCACTAGAAGATTTATTATCTCTTTTACCTAGTTTGTACCTTCATGTGCTACTTTGAGTTTGTACCTAATTTTCTTAGCTGAGTCACATGCAGAAATCTTTTTAAACTTAAAAGAGGTTAGAGCATAGTAGAGGCAGTTTTTTACCTTAGAATCATGTTCTATTGCTTGTATATCTTCTGCAGTGTGTTTGTCTTTAGTGTTTCTAACATTCATTCCTTTTTTCATTATAAGCTATAACTGGTGATCTGTGGCAGTCAAGAAATTTTGCATTCTCATTTTCCAATACCCATAATTGGTTCCATCAGATAGAGGGGGTCTGGAAGTAGTTCTCCTTCAGCAGATGTATTATGGAACATACTAGCCATTTGAATCTCTTCACAAGTTAATATACTAGTAATCAAAATTTAACTAGTGAAGCCTGCTCTGATACCACTTGTTGGTCCCTTATACAATGGTAGCTTAAGAGGTGGGGTGTGAATTGAGCTTTAGAACTTTTGGCCAAATGAAATGATTAAAGTGCTAAGAGAATAAGAAAAATAGATTGCATAATATACAACACAAGATTTTTATAGTGGTTCGGCCCTTTCTGGGTTACTCCTCCACTTCTCTAAGTCAGTCTCCTCTACTGAACTTAGGTTCCACTAATACTTGATTAACCTGATCAAATACATGTTAGTTTTACAACAAGCTCACCAACTAACTTATTGGTTTTCCAATCTATCCAAAAACTTTCACAATTTGTTAGTTTTCAAAGCTCACCAACAAACTTATACCCTTTCAACAAATTACTTGCTAGCTTATCTTAATACAAAAACACCAAGCACTCTGCTTGTGTTACCAAATACTAAAATAAAATGTATAGATTATTGTCTCTTACTTAAATAGATTTGTATATAAAATTCTAAACCTTTAATAAATGAATAAATTATGAGAGTGAAAGATTCAAACTCCTTGATTGAGAAATGATTTAGGCTTTGAAAGCTTTTGATAGAGATGTAGCCGTTGGAGTTGAACTTTAAAGGAGGATTTTGAATGCTCTTCGTATTTTCAGCAATGTTCAAAGATATTCAAAAAAAAATTATTTTGCTTCTAAATCTCTCTTTTATAGGTTGAAAGAGATTTTTTCATTGCAGACTTTGGCAGACATTCAAATGTTCAAAAATATTTTTCTTTGCCTTATATTTTGTCGGACATCTTACTTTGCTACATTATGGTATCAGTCTGCTACTCTATCACTGACTTTTCTCAATGTTCACTTTTATCACGGGTGTTCCATAGTTGCTCCTTTAGTTACTCCGAAGAGATGAGTGAATAGATGATGTCTTGATTGATTTTGGATATTCTGATTAGTTTGCTTCAGTTTTTTTGAAATAGTAATAGGCCTTCTTAATTGCGACAGTCCTTTGTAGAAAGTGATTTGGATTTTCTGTAACTTCTAATACTTCAAAAAGGCGACTTTGAAGTAGTGTTTAATGACTCTGAAGCTTATTTATTGTCTTTGAAGTGAAGCCTTGAGGACTCCAAAGCAAGTCTGTTTACTTTGAAGCTTGTTCGAAACTACTTTGAAATGTGACTTTCAGTTTTTTAAAGCATATCTGTTTAGTTTGAAGTGTAGCAAATTAACTCTGAAGCATAGTTGTTGACTCCAAAATGTGCCTATCAACTCCGAGGCATGCTTTGATGTCTTTGAAGCAGTTCCAGTCAATTTCAAAGCTTCCCCTGAAGTCACCGAAGCTTATCTCGACTGACTCTAAAGCTTTCCAATCAACTCTGAAACTTGTTTGAAGCTTGTCTGTTTGCTCCGAAACATACTTGTAATGACTCCAAAGTGTTCCATTTTACTCTTAAGCTTGCTGTGAAGACTGACGCTTGTTTTGAATATCTTTGAGCCATACTATGATAATTTCTGAAGCTTTGAAGATCATTGTAATGACTCTGAAGCAGTTCAATTTACTCCAAAATGTGTTGAGATGACTCTAAAGATGCTTTTGTTTGCTCTGAAGCATGTCTTCAATCATTTTAGAAATTTTTATTTTCTTGATTTAAGTATATATTAAATTTATATACCTAATTTTGAAAAAGCATTTACTTTATGTCTTCTTTTTGTCATCATGAAGGCTATTCTCAAGTTAAGTATGAGTTAATATTTCTACAACATACTTGAAAATAGATTATTTGTACCTTAATGTTTCACTCATGTCTTTGCTCATCATCAAAACGTACTTGGTTAAGAATGTTCATCCTCAAAATCAAGCTAGATAGTATGTTCAATAGAGTTGGGGTAGATGATGATGGTCCCTGGAAATTTGTTATGAAGTTATAAACAAATTCATCTATGTTTGGAAATTCTAGCTTGAAGTATTTAGGAAAGGCTTTTTGATGATGTCAATGTTGAGTTTTATGAATTCAGGGTCATCAAAGTGTGGGAATGGAAGATCCAAATAAACAAAACTTGCCTTTTGAGCTTTCAATTCAAAGTAAGAACTTTCATTTATTCTTAGTCTATACTCAATTTCTTCTTCTATTAATATTATCTTCTTTCTAAGTTTTATTGGAGGTGGAACAGAGATATCAAGGGATACAAATTCAAGGATCTTTTGTAGTAGGAGGATAGTGATAGGATTTTTCTGTTTGAAAAGAATGTAGAGCTACTTCTATTACGACAACATCTCTGTATGGAGGGATGGAAGACACAGGAGTGAATCTCCGAGTTCTAGCAATGGAAGGATGAGGATGAGGATGAGGTTGAGAAGTACCATGATAGACGCCTGATGAAGGATGAGTGTTTTTTTTTAGAAGTAATTTTTATAAATTTAAGAATTTGAGTGAGAGGTATTCTAAATCAGAGAGTGTTTCAACTGACTCAGATGGAGATGAAAGTGATGAAGATGTAGAATTTGAAGAATTATATGTTATGTGAATAGAAGGTGAGTAAGAGGGTGAAGGTGCAGTTGAGGAATGGGCAGACTTAAGTGGTGAAACGGATCTAGCTTTATGGACTAGAGAAAATTGTGGAGAGGATTGAGATGTTTATGTTTGACCTTTGACGGATTTAGCTAAGGAGATTAGAGTGTCTAGTTTTTGACCATTGAATCCATCCTAATATTGAGAGCTAAAAAGAATGTTTCAATGTTAATGAGTCTTCTCTCTAGGTCTTGTGAAGTGGGATGAGTTGGTGGAGGACGTCTTGTTGATGTTTTGACTTGATGAAGTTGTTTAGACATGAGTTAGCTAGATCTAGTTTCTTCTTATATTTCATTGCCATAGAATCCTTGCATCTCTTTTGGAAATGTTATCCCTACTTCCAATCTTGGGACAGATGTTGTTGCTTAGGATATTTTGTGCAAGTCTTAGATTCACATCTAGATTCTTGGGATTTAGGTTCCTTACATCACCCCAATGACTGTCCCTATTAGCTATGAAAACATCTCTCTTATGTTTGTTGGCCATTCAAATGTTTTCCTTTCAATCATGGGAAGATTTAGGCATTCTTTGATGCTTTCAGAAGACATTTATTTCTATGTTACAATCTAGAACTTCTTCATCTTAGGATCATAGTTGCAAAGAAGTATTTTTACCATTCTTGCATAACACTTATCTTTGCAACTAATAAATTCATTCCACCCCTAGAACCCCTAGAAGTTTATCCAACTACATACTTCCATCTTCAGCTCTTTGAAGAAATCAAAATCAATAACCTTTCATTTCAACACTTTTCTTTTATCATCCTTGCTCATGAACTCATGATAGCTTTGTTAATCATTTTAAAAGGTTACCTTAATAACCCTATTTCTTTGAATCCTTAGTTTGTGAGGTGGAATCATCTCTTTTGACTCTTCTTTATTTCTACTTGTGTCGGATGTGGATGCTAGAGTCATCTTTATAGTTCTTAAATCCTCCATCTGCGTCAATCAAGGTTTTAGGATTTTGATGTGGAAGAGCTTGGGGGTTCTTGGTAGTGAGATAAGTAAAAGAAAAATGGAGCCAAGAAGACGAGGAGTGAATAAGGAAGCAATGGGAATTTGAATCACCTTCTTCTGAAAAGGGAATTTTTATCGCCAATAGTGAATGCGAGAGGTGAGTCTAAAACAAGGTTAAAAGAGGGGTTTTTATTGAGTCTATAGTCAAATCGCAAGGGCCTCAAATGAATTAGATGGATTTATATGAACCTACGGACAAAGTAGTGACTTCGTCTCCAGGCAGATATAAGACAATGTGATTTTTAATTTATTTTTGATTCAAGATAAGCATGATTTTCTGAGAGCATGATATTTATGATTAGGAGATTTTAATTTGTAAAAATTTGAATGATTAATCCCTTGACTCTATATTATGTGCATACGTGAAGCAGTGAGGAGCATATTGTTTGGATCATTTTTTGTAGATAAATTAATGTGTATTACTTACGAAATGATGTACCATCAATTTTGAAATAATCTAATCAAATCTTTAAACATCACCATAAATTTCTTGAAATTTTAAAACTTTAGATTCAAGAATTATCTAATTTTCTTGAATTGCTATGATATTTAAAAAATGCTTACTTGGTTGTCTTTAGCTCCTTTGGATTTCTCATAAGTTGATTCCTCTTATTCCTCTTATTCCTGCAACTCTTGCATAGAGTTAATTGCTAAGGTCTATTGGACCTTATCAACTGTAACACCTGTGGTGTCTGAAATCTACTCATGTAGAAATGGGTAGACGTTACCTTATGAATTTGATAAATTTCATTATTTGAAGCTATATAAAGTTAATGAGAAGAAAAGAAATTAAGTAGTAAAATTGAGCAAAAGCATGTTTATGACATATATGAATAGCCTTATATGAGGTTTGAGGTGATTGAAATTTGCTTATGTAGATATGGGTAGAGTTTAATACTTGAAATTCATAAATGTTAAAAATTTAAATTATATAATGGCCATAAGAAGAAAAAGAACTAAAATGGTGAATCTGAAAAAAAGCATATTTTTAATCAATATGAATGGCCTAAAATGTTCATCATACATATGGTAATGTGTGTGGAACATTGGATTGAGCATTGGATGCATTTTGGAATGAAAATGGCTTATGGAGTTACTTATGATAGAAAATTTGATTGAAAAGAACTGAATAGGTGATTCTTAACATTTGACCTCAAATGAGGTAGTGAATGTTATGAACATAATTCATTTCATGTATGTGATATGTGGGAAGTGATTATTGGGAGATTTGAAATGTTTTATGTAAAATTGGGGCTATGGTGATCTTTCATAAATCAAAATGCTGAATTTGAAAAAGGGTTCATTGTGATTGATTTTTGACATGGATAATGGACTAATTTGAAAATATTTTCAACATAAAAGTTGTAGATCATTAAATTATCTATCCAATGGAAGAAAAATAACTTGATTTTGATATCGTATGAGGAGGTTATGACTAATATACTAAAATTGTTCTAAATGACTAAAAAATAATGAGATGAATCAGATGGGTCAACTTTATTGAAAATTTTGACATGTTTATGGGATGATTTGAAAAATGTAGTTAACAAAACAACTATATCCCCTGAATTATCTTTCCAATTCCATAAAAATTAAGCAATTTGGATGCCGTATGCAAGAGTTATGCTCAAAATATTATTACTGTGTTGAACAAAAAGAGCTTGCCACAGCAAGCCTCCAAAAAACTCATTTTTTGGCATTCAGTAGGACCTTGCCATGGCAACACTTTTCCTTGCCATGGCAAGGTAATTTTCTATTTTGGCATGGTGATTTTCTACAGTAGCAAGGCTTCCAAAAATGCATTTTTTTGGTCATCTAGGGAGTCCTTATCGTGGCAAGACATTCCCCTGTCATGGCAAGAGTTCTATGGTGCATCAGAGTGCCTAGAAAATTTTGATTTTTTAAGCTTGAAACTCATCCCATTTTTCATTTATTCTATCCCATTTCTTCTTTTTCTTGCTATAGCTTTGGAACCCATCCTTTTTAGCCCAAATTCATGCCATTTGAACTTGGGAAATTCTTTTCTAGGTAAATTATCACTTAAGCATGCCTTCTAGCATGGGGTTTTGGTATTTGGATGATGAGAAATGGAAGAAGATTCAGATTTTGGTGATTGGAGGAAGTTGCTTGGAAATTTGGGCTTGACAGCATGTTTATGGGATGATGTCGTGCATGAATATCATGGTAAGTCACTTTTGTTCAATTGAATTTGGATTTTTGTATAAGTTGAGTTTTTATAAATGATAAATCTTTGGAGAAAATGATAAATTTGTATTGTGGAATCTTAGGAAAAACATTTAATACATGCTTAATAAGGTATTGGGAGTGAATTGGATTTGGAAATCATAAATTTTAGCTTGTTAAGGTTTCATGTTCTTCATGATCAATGATTTTGCAGAGAATTTGATATGGATTATTATATAAACCATGGGAGAAATATGTAATTTATAAGTTATGATGCTTTGGGGATTTATATAGGGTGATTTGAGCTTGTGAAAATGGATATTCCATTATGACTTAGTTTGGGTTAACTAAGGAAATTGTGTATGGGCTATGTAAGCCATAAATTAGTTGAAAGAAATACTTAATTGAGTTATTTTAAAGGTGTTTAAGTATTGATTATATCATATACAAAATAAATATCGCTATGACATATCAATGAACTAGACATAGTATATAAAAATTGTACTTTATTGATTTGATATGAATTTGGCAAAGTTGCCTTTGCAAATAAACAACTTATTTGTATGTATAGGACAAGATGAATATGGCTGGGAAGCTATGAAACTTATGGCATTCTGGAGGTGATTCGTCAGTAAGGTAAGTAAACTATATTTGTATATTTATTTGATTGAATGGAGATAATCATTATATCCTAAGTTGTGTTATGACATGTGGATGTATGAATGGAATGAAGGGATAGTGATAATTCCTTGTTTTGCATAGAAATTTGTAAGACTGAAGGGGGATGTTGAACATCCCATCAAAGTAAAATGTAATGTATGCTTGATTGAAAGGGATAGATTAGCCCTTGGCTTGTTTGTGTTGGGATGTAAAAAATTAGATAAATATAGTTGATTAGAAAGCCATGACATCTCGGTTATATCTTATGGACGGACAACGATCGCTGCCAAATAATTTCATGAAATCAGAATGTGGTCAATAGAAATCTCTTTTAAACCACCCAAGAAATCCTAATTATATAAATTAATAATAATAAGCTAGGTGCACATTCAAAAGGAAAAGGAAATAGAGTTGATTGTCAACAACTCTAAAGATGCTTAGCTCATTGGTTACGTTCATTTGTATGAACATGAAAAATCAGATGGATAAGAATCGGTGGTTGAGGAGCTACACACTTCAATTAGAAACTGAATGTCATTGGGATGATTATAGGATCATTTAATTGCCAGTGAGTCTTCATTCAATCTCATGAATTTTGGGCCAAGAAAACTAATGTTGGGCCATGCTCATCCCACTTATGAATTTTGTGCTAGAAATTTCTGGACCATTCCTATATTATTTCAAGCTATCAACAACCACTGTCTGACATCATTTCAATCAAAACATGGTGGGGCTGATGATTGTTTAATATCATCGCCGAATGGAAAAGAAGGAGAAGAATGCAACTTTTAAGGATTTTGCAGTAGGTTGCTTGAAATGACACTCTCATAGGCAGGATATGTTGGTGCAGATGACACATCGAAATCATTCTAAATGGCCCCACTTTGACAAATGGGCTGCTTGGTTTGCTTGGTCTGGTCCGAACATTAGGAGCATACTCACTTCCAAGTTTCCAACCCTCAAAATTAATTAATTATTGACTTGGAGGATTGGTGTCATAATGGTGAAGATCGAGCTACCAAATTTCGCTTGTTTGGTGCGACCGTCGCCTGCAAAGGGTCCAAGACTTTACTTTCAAATGTCTTACATGTGTGGCTTTCAGTTCCTTGCTACTTTTGGGTGCTGATGTCTTGCACCTGTGTGCAACTGGCTAGCCCCTTCTACTACGTGACTTGGCATTTTTTTTAAAGAAACGCTTCCAGCAAATCACCCTATCTGCGTAGTTTAGCACTCATCCACGTGACCACTACTACCCATGCGAACTATTTTTGTAATGTTTGTAACAAGTACAAAAAGAGAAGAAAATAATAAAATGGAACAACATTATAAGATTTGTCATTTTTCAGAATGAATCAAACAATTTTCATTTTTTATTGATTGTCCTCAATTGATTACACTTGTTTACATCAGAAAATTGCATATTCACATCCCAGACCACAAGTGGTCCTAATTATATCTTCATAATAGGAGAAAACTCTTGATTAAAAGAAAAAGTATATTGCATCTTAGAAACCCAAAAATAAAATACGCACTCTCTCTCAAAATAGGTGTGTGTTGTCTTTAGGATCGTCGAGCACATTGCGATAATTTGATATTTAGGAGATCACCTCAAGTCAATGGGCAAATAGGATGACACGGTTCTAGACTATGTTGCTAGACACTGGGTCAACCTAGAAAATGGGTGTTTTGATCTGATTGGTTCATCTAAGGTAGAATCAAGACCGGGTGATTTCTATTGTTTAGACTATAAGAAACCATAGAGATAGTAGGTGTTTTGTAACCCAATTAGCATATCCCAGAAGGATTCAGGACTGGGTGATCTCTATTATGTTTAGACCTGAAAGAGATCAGAAGAAAACATATGACCTAGGTTTGGTTAAGCTTTCTCTCATTGCCCATGAGAAGCTTGAGAAGAGTGGGCCAGGTTGCTCGGCTCTCTCAATTACCCATGAGAAGCTTAGGAAGAGTGGATTGGGATGACTGGATTTTGCTCGGCTCTCTCAATTACCCATGAGAAGCTTAGGAAAAGTGGGCCAGGTTAACTGAGTTTAGCTCAGCTCTCTCAATTGCCCATGAGAAGGTTAGGAAAAGTCAGATAGGTTACCTGGGTTTAGCTTAGCTATCTAAATTCCCATGAGAAGCTTAGGAAAAGTGGGACCAAGATGACTGAATTCTGCTCGACTATCTCAATTACACATGAGAAGCTTAGAAAAAGTGGGCCAGATTAACTGAGTTTAGCTCGGCTCTCTCAATTACTCATGAGATACTTAGGAAAAGTGGGACCAGGATGACTGAATTTGGCTCAGCTCTCTCAATTATCCATGAGAAGCTTAATAAAAATGGGCCAGGTTGACTAAATTTGAATGTTTTGATAAATGATATTTGCTAAGGTTTGACTCAATGAGTCGTAACTTAGTGACTTAGTGAGTCATAACTTAGCAACTCGGTCCTAGACTTAAGCTTTGGGATGATTTGATGAGTGTTGTTTGTTAAGGTTTGACTCGATGAGTCATGACTCAGTGACTCAATGAGTTATGACTCAGTGACTGGGTCATAAACTTAGGCTTTTAGATGATTTGGTGAGTGTTGTTTGCTAAGGTTTGACTCGGTGGGTCATGACTTAGTGACTCGGTCCTAAACTTAGGCTTTGGAATGATTTAGTGAGTGTTGTTTGCTAAGGTTTGACTTGTTGAGCTATGATTCAATCCTAGACTTAGGCTTTTAGATGAGTTAATGAGTAGTATTTTCTAATATCCCGTGGAAAACTAAAAGTGGGCAATCTTTATTGTTTATACTGTGAGGATTGAAGATCCAGGTTGCATGAATTAAGCCTATTTACACTTTGGGTTAATTAAGCCTAATCATGGTTAGCAATAATGACAATGATTAGTGTTAAATGATAGTTGGTTTAATCAGGGTTTAAACATGTCTTAGTGTGTTTAATCCGGTGCAATAAGCTCAAAGCGCCTCTAGCAATTTGAGATACCATTGCTGCTTATTCTTATCTGCCGTTCTCCTCATAATCTTTAGGATTGCCTTATTGAATGCTTTCGCCTGGCCATTTTCTTGTGGATGATATGGTGTAGAGAATATATGTTTAATGCCTTGTTTTCGACTAAACTTCTCCATTTCCTCATTCTTGAATAGAGTGCCATTGTTTAACGTGATTTGGCATGGATTACCATATCAATACATGATCTTGAATTAGATAAACTTGATTACTTCTTTGGCCTTGACTCTCTTATATGAGTCAGCTTCTGCCTACTTGGAGAAGTAATCGGTTGTGGCTAGGATGTAGGCATGTCCCTTGGAAGATGGAGGATTGATTTGACCAATGATATCAAATCCCCACAATGACCCCACCTTAACGCCACATTGGCAGTGAAGGAAACACTACCTTTTAATACATGACACGTCATACATCATCTGCTCTAAGGAAGTTCCCAAAATAGTTGTTTTTACACCAAGGCATGACATGTCAGCGGCTACTTGTCTGAACCGAACTCCCTCTTTGGACTTGAACTACCGTTCTTAGCTTGCTAATGCATTGAAGCTGCCAAAGTGATCATCGTCATGAGGGATGCCAGCGGCACCGACATGATCCTAGCCAACACGGGCGTGAATAGAGAAGAGTTGGTGGCTAACACGCATCTTCAGCCAGTGACAGGGTTGGGCCAGAGAACCGAAGATACCATTAAGGCCTAACTCTTCTCGGATAACTAACAGCCACGATCATGTTCGATGGGACCAAGGTCGGGATCCAACCATTGCCAGTTGTCACCACCTTCTCCTATTCTGGCACATCAGTGCTAAGCTAAAGGCATCAGTTGCTAGACACGTCAGTAAGTGGAAGACACTCGCCTGTCTGCTTGACTGCGCAGCATGCTGTCTGCGCAGAAAGGTGGGCTGGAGAGGTGGAGTCCCATCATTCATCAAAATTTTTGTAATGTTTGTAACAAGTATGAAAAGAGGAGAAAACAATAAAATGGAACAACATTACAAGATTTGTCATTTTTCAGAATGAATCAAACAATTTTTATTTTTTATTGATTGTCCTCAATTGGTTACACCTGTTGCATACATTAGAAAATGTTGAACCCGGTTTGAGACATCCCACCCTTCATCTTTAAGGAAAAATAATACTAGTGTGTCTTAGAGACTTTATTCTTTCATGAAACTGACTAAGCTTTTTGGTTGATCTTTATAGATCTTCGGTCATTTCTATAATTTATTCTTGTTCTTCTCTTAAGATCAATCCTGATGGCAAGCTCACTCACTTTTGGATTTACCAAGCGATGGCTTCTTTGTCAACACCTCATGTGACTTTGACAGGAGTGTTCCCCACTCCTTCATTATGGTGCCAACCAGCCCGGCACCCGCCATCTATAAGAGGGATGTGACTCTGATTTTTCCCTCGCCCAAAGCTACGTTGGTAACTTCTAGAACAGTTCCAGTAGCATCAAAGGCTGCCCTAGCAGCTCTAGAAGTGGCTTCTACTATCTCAACTTCCAACAATGAGGTTGAAAAGAATAACAAGAAAAATAAGAGGCAGAGGAGAAAAACTATTTTCCCTCATGATCCTAGGATCGTTGGAGATGACTTTGTTTGCAATACCATCTCAAACTCCTTAAAGATTGGGAGTACTCGGGTCTCTGCTCCCATAAAGCAGAAGAAGGTTATGGCTGTTGACCTCGCCAATGTAATCAAGGGGAGGCACAAACAAGCTCCCTTTAATCCCAAACCTACTAACCCCCTCCGAAGGAGTGCATAGAGCAAAGCCTCTAAGGATTGTGCTCAATCTACTAGTGGAGCTGGAAGAAGGGTGGCGAAGAAAGGGAAGTCCAAGAAGAGGTCAACCTGCAGGTTGACCATTCAAGAAAAGAAGGAAGGATTGAAGTTACCATTCGAGAAGCACACTGCAATAGTAAGAAGACCATCTCCATCCCAGGATAAATATTGGGAAAGCAATATGTTCTTTACTTTAGCCAATCTCTCCTATTCTCAGAGAATAGAGATTGACAGAACAGGCACCTTACAGATGCCAAGGAAGGCATTGAAGGTAGAAAAGAGGGAAAGAAGGGCCAATTCTGGTAGCCCAAGGAAAAGAGACTAGAAGAAGAGGAAGGTGCAGGTTGTTAGTGTCTGCACCACTTTAGTCGATGGGGACCTGTTGCCGGCATCGCCTAGCCCTCCTTGTCAGGGAATCATCATGAGGTCAATGGATAGATCTATGGTGCCTCCCCTAATATTTCACTATCTATCGAAAGATGCCAGAAGAGAAGATCAAGTGTCTACATCTCCCCACCAATTGATGCACAGACATCAATTTGTCCCGACAGTCATGTCTTACATGACTAAGGGAAATGTAGCTCCCACTCCCATAGAAGAGATAATGCGACGATTGAAATTGCTTGAGGTTGAAAATCAGCGGTTAAGAAAGGCATATGCACAACAGAATGTTGGCCAAACCTCTAATCCTGGCCAACCATCCAATGTTGCACCTCCTCTCAACCTTCCATCCATGGGAAGGGTTATGCCACCGAGGTCATTCATCTTTAACCTGCCAAGAGGGGATCCTATAGGATCGGCTGCCTCACTCCTTGCCTTTCCAGTTGCTTCACCTCGGCAACTGCATAATATTAATGTTCATGCATAGCCATTTGGTGTGAACGTTCCACCACAACCATTTGGTGCAAATGCACATGAGCAACCATATTAGATGAACTTGGATCCTATGGCACACTTCAATGAGGTGATAAATGGCTGGATGGCCCAATGAAAAATAAATCTCTCTTCTCAAATGCCAAACATTTATCATTGCTCATACCTGTTGGAGATCGAGAATGAACCATTCCCACCAAGCTTCTAGATGATGGACTTTCATACATTTGATGGAATGTATGATCACTAGTGTCATCTCACCCTTTTCAATCTTAAGATAGGAAACTATGTTGTTTATCACAATCTTTGCTTGAGATTATTTGGATCATCACTCAAGGGACCAACATTCCAATGGTACTTGATGCTTCCAGTAGGGTCCGTCAAGACCTGGAATGACATGCAGAACCTATTTCTAGCAAGATTCTTTATGACCAAAAAAGATATGACATTAGTCAACCTCTCCCTTATGAGGCAAAGGGATGATAAACAGTAGAGGAATTCATCTCTAGCTACCAGAAAGAAGCCAGCAAATGTGAGGCAACATTAATGGTGGAGCAAAGAGTTCACCTATGCCGCAATGGCATTAAGGTTGACCTCGTAATCCTGGTGACTGAGCAGATTGCCACTTTCCGAGAGTTGGCCAGTGAGGCAAGCCAAAAGGAACACCTCCTTTCCCTCTCTAGAAAAAGCAAAGCCCAGGATGACAAGCAAAAAGAAAACACTTTTTGGTCCAAAAGGAAAGAATCTAAAAGAAGCAAACAGAACACCTTTGTCAACACCACTGAGACCAAAACTAGTGGTAATGACAGACAGTCGAAGAAAAGGGAGATTCCAAAACCAAAATACCAATACTCTAATGAGGAAGTGGTACCAATCCTATTGGGGCTCATTCAATCAGGCAATATAAGGCTA